>PVLA01011081.1:0-56601 GCA_004027455.1 Hydrochoerus hydrochaeris
AGAGAAAGACGGAGACAAAGACAGATCAAGGACCTCTGCCTTGCACAAGGGACTCAGCCAAACAATTTGTAACATAACAGCCCTGATGGGAGGCTACCCCAGCTCTGCAGTGACTGGGGTGTCTTTTTCCAATGCCACGAGACAGTTCATAACCCATCCCCTGGTGCCAGTTCACACTTGGCACACATGCACACACACCTTACACAGGATTTAGTTTCCCTCAGAGCAAGGCTGCTTTCAGAGAAAAAGCCTACAGGAACAGAAGAATCCCACCCCTGCAAATCTGATTTACAATTTCAGATCTGAGACCTCTTCCAATCTCATGAGTGTGCTCAGCCTCCTGAGAGGCACTCCTGAGTCAGGCAACTCGGCTAGGAACATGCAGATGCAAAGTAGCTGTATGAGGGTAAAAGTATGCAGGGTTGTGAAGAATTCACCAAGGGTGTGAATGCCAGTTTCTAAGGCTTTGGCGTGTGATCCATTCGAGGACTTTGGGTCAAGCATATAGCTCCCAAGAAAAGCACTTCTCCTGACAACAGCAATTCCATTTCTCCCAGCTTTCTCCCAGTGCTATCTCCACAGCAGTGGATGTCTTTCCTTACCATCTTCCCTGCCCACCTCCCTTGGCCTCAGACCTCACCAGCCCTGGTGGACTGGCTGGTACCAGCTCCATCTGGAATTGTCACCACAGTCCCTGGAAAGCAAGAACACCTAGTCAGGTAAGTCCTGTTCAGCTAAGCCACTTTCACCCACACCCCAGCCCTCTCAGTCCCTTTGTCCCGAAGCTTTGTCCCGAAGCCTGACCCAATGCAGACCTGCGTCTTCCCCCTCACCTGGCTCCCAGGCAGTGGGCACTGACACCCAGGACAATCAGGGTGTTAACCCTTTCCTGGTCCAGTGCATGCCACTACTCACTTTGGATCTAGAGGCAAGAATGTGGCACCGAGAAAACATGATTTTCTAAGACAAAACTTGATCATGCAACTGATAAAGACTTTTTTATACTCACTTGTTGAAGGGGCAGGGAAATGGGAACAATTTGACAATAGAGTATATTGAGATGTCTTTAACACCAAAATACACTTTAAGCCATCCATCCTGTTTCTAGAAATGTATCCTAAGGAGATAAAGACATACACAAAGTTTAAATCGTGTGGACGCTTATTGCAGCATTTTTTACACTAGTGAAAAGCAAGGTATAGGCTAAATACTTAACAACAGAGAAATGGGCCAATAAACAGCACATTCATATAACAAAGTACTATGCAATCTTTTAAAATTATATAGAAATACGTTTTACAGAATCAAAGAGATGTACACGATACATTGTTGAGCAGAAAAGCCTGCTGCAAATACATGCATGGGAAAAGTCTGGAAGGACAAACCAGTTCTTATGTCTGGATGGTAAACTTCATGGGTTTCACCTTTGTTTACCTCTTTTATTTTTGTATTTTTTTCATTTTTAGACAAGATGTCTAAAAGATGACACCAAAGTAAAATAGAGTCTTCTCTTTTAGGGATTAGACTCTGCCCTCACAACCCAGCAGCCCACTGACCAGCAGCGGGCTCATGGAGAGATGACTTGCCCACCACCCTCAGTTTCTTCATATGTAGAATGGGCTAACACCTCTTCCTTACAAAGCAGTGCTGAGCTTTAAATGAGAAAGCATAAAGAGCATATCTGGACTGGGGTTGTCCCTAAAAAGCTTTTTTTTTTCCTTTCCTTTCTAAACATACAAAAATACCTGAGAATAATGGTTCAGGAAGATAAAGTGATCAAATACTCACTAGCGAAGACTGGTATCTCATGCTCCTGCCTTCATTTTTTCAACTCTGCCCTCAAGCAGAGCCAGCAGCAGAGATGCCCTCTGTGAGCCAGGAAGTCAGCTGGGGCTGTTACTTGGCCCCACCAGCAGGTGGGGCCATCTCCACCCCATGACTTCCACATTGGCTCAGAAGGCACCCCACAGCATCTTGTGGGAAGCCGCCCCATCCAAAATCACTGCCAACAGCAGGACCCACCTCTGTTCCTACCACGTGCTACCACAGCAGCCCAGCTCCTGGAAGCAGTTCAGTCCTCCCAGGCGCTCTTACTGTCTTATTCAATTATTGCAATGGAACCTCCTTTTCACGTTTGGATTATCTACCAGCTATCTGGCTGGGTGTGCCCTGCTTTCTCCCAGCTTCACATTCATTCACTTATTAAGCTTTACAACTAGGATACACTAAGCCTTATGCCAGAATCCAGAGGAGCTGCAGACTCTGCCCTAGAAGGCCTCACAGCTGGGTGGGGATCATAGGACCCTGAACCACACCTCCACCAGGGTGGAGGGTGAGGGGGCTGTACTCACTCGATACTGACACAGCAGTCAGTAGTAAGGACCTGTTCTTAGCCTTTTAGAGCAGTTAATCTCATTTAATTCTCAAAACGTAGTTTATGAGACAGGTTAAAATTACTTCCATGCTAAAAACGTAGAAAGTGAAGCGTAAAATCATTAAGTAACTTGTCCGTGGTAATGCAATAGGTACATGGCAGAAGCAAAATTTGAAAGAGGCTTATTTATACTGTCAAAAATTGTTGAGGATTCTAAAGGGTTTTTGTTTATGTGGACCACATCCAGTGATAGTTTCCATATTAGAAATTGAAATCTAGAAATGATGTACACATTTGTTCACTGATTTTTAAATCGTGGTAATAAACCTATTACATGTTGATGTAAGTAACATGTTTTAAATGGAAAAGGCTATTTAAAAACTAATGAGAGGGGAAACATCAGTGAGAGGAATGGCATTTTCTCACAAGTTTACAAATCTCTTCACTGTCTGACATTAGCCAGCAAAGTAAACTGTCATGTTTTTGTCACTCTGTTGTGAGAGGAAACCTGGCTTCATTCAGACATGGACTTGAACGGGGGGAAGGGAGCAGTATGTGAATGTCTTGTTCAGAGCATAGTGCAGATTTCTCTTTGATAGGGACACCAGAGCTCGTAAGAGGTAGCTTCTTAAAGGCTGGCTGCAAAGTGGGGTCAGAAACCAGCAGCTATGGTTCAAATGCTCTTGCCTTTTTCCAAAACTCAAGTTAGAATTTAATCCCCAGAGCACCAGTACTAAAAGGTGAAGCTTTTGGGGGGACTGGCGACCTTATAAAAATGCTGAAGGGAAATAGGCCCTTTTGTGCCCTTTGTGTTCATCAGCTCTCCTTCACCATAACAAATTCCCAAGAGAAGCAGTGTGCAGAGTAAATCTGAGCTAATGGTTTTGGAGGATGTAGTCCATAAGCAGTCAGCCCACTGCTTTGGTCCTGTGGAGAAGTTGCACACCTTGGTGGAAGGGCCCACAGAAGAGCTCAGCATTCATGTGAAAGAGAGGTGATCAAGGCCTGGGGTCCTGGGTCCCCGTCAGGGCACTCCCTAAGTGACCACTACCTTGCCACAGCACCACAGGATGGGGATCAAGCCTTTGACACACATGCCTTTGGGGAGAGTGCAGGTCCAGACTTTTCCACCTGCAACCTCCCGCAATGTGGGACACAGCATTCAGGCACTACCTAGGAGCAGACACTGAACCTGTGGGTACTTGATCTAGGGCTACCCAGCCTCTGAAATTGTGAGGAGTTAACTTTTGCTATTGAAACATGACCTAGTCTGTGGTATTGTATGATAGCAGCAGGAACAAAGTAAGGCATCAGCTCACAGTGGAGGATATTACTTTTCCAAAATTCCAGCTTTTTATTCAAACTCTTATATTTTATGATTGGCAGCAAATATTGTTATCTTTTCCTCTACTTTTTCATGATGATAAATATACTTGTTCTGAACATCCATGAAGAAGTCCCTGCGAAGAAATGTATCTTTCTTCTCTCTTTTGTTCTTCCTTTCTTTAGGTGTATCTTTACAATAAGTAATAATTACATTCAGTTTGGAGGGTTGAGATATATATATACATATATATATACATATATATATATATATGTATATATAGATATTACACCTTAATCACTTTTCTCTCATTCCTTTTTCAGAGGTCTTTTCTATCTCTATAAAGTCCACTTCTATTGCCTACCACTCATCCTTTATGTTAGGTAATTTACTCAAAGTATAAATAAAGAGCAAAATAAAAGATAATAGAGATAGGAAGATAGAACATTTTAAAAGGAGAAGGCAATCAAGAGATGGAGGGAGGGAGATGGAGAAAGGAAAGGAGATGAAAAAAAGGAATAAAGATGTGTTATGCAATGTACCAATTCCCCATATGGAACATAAACATTATGTATTACAAAAGTGTACTAATAAAAAAAATTAATTGTACTTTGGATTTTTCATGTAGGAGAAACCATGTGATATGTGTCCTTTTGTGTCTGATTGATTTCACTTAAATTATGGTCTTATTTTACAAGAAACAAAATGTCCATCTTAAGAGTTAAGTGACAGAAATTTATCCTACTTTATGGCCGAGTAGTACTCTACTATTTTTATGTCCCTTATTTTCTTTATCCATTCATCCATTGATGGACATATAGGTTACTTCCATTATTTACTATTGTGAATTGTGCTGCTATAAACATGTATCATTGTAATCTCGTGTCTAACTATTTCAGGAAGATACTCAGAAGAAGAAAAGCTGGGGCAACTAGAATTTCTAGTTTTCAGATTTGGGGGCATATTCAAGTAGATTTCTATAGTGGTTGTACAAGTTTACATTTCATCCAATAATAAAGAAGAGATGGTTTTCTGCTATAACTTTGCCACCTTTTATTATTTTTTTGAGTTCCTAATGATACCATTTTTACTGAGGTAGGATGGAATCTCAGGTGTTCTGATTTGCATTTCTCTAATGGCCAAAGATGATGTACATTTTTCCCATACTTACTGGTCATTTATACTTCTTTGGAGAAGTGTCCATTCACTTTTGGTTGCCTATTTTTTGTTGGGTCTTTTATTTTGGGAGATCGAATACTTTTAGTTTTTTATATATTTTTTGTATCAATCCTTTGAGGGTTAGCTGACAAGGGCCAGGGATTTGGCTCAGTGGCATAAGCACCTGTCTGGCAAGCACAAGGTTGAGTTCAATCCCTGGTACTAAAAATTTTTTTTAAAAATTCCCTATTTGGTGAGTTTTTTCTTCAGTCTGTTGATTGCTCCATTTGCTGTGCAAAAGCTTTTAATTTGCTATAATTCCGCCTGTCCAGCCACCCCCAAGTGGTCCAGAGATGTCTGCACTCCACCTTACAAGCCAAAAGTGCCTGCAGAAATTTCCATCCCGTGCTGCAGCCTCAGCACCTCACACCAAACCTGGTAGGGCCCCACCCAGCATCCCCCATCATCAGAGGACACAGGGGAAGTTCCCTTCAGGCCTATGCCTTGCCCAGCAACTCCGAGTGGCTGGGAGCCATCTGGTAAGGCCTGTCTAATGACGTCCACTCAACTTGGGAAACTCCCTGCAGTAGGGATAGATATTCTCAACTGTAGAAACAACTTGCCTTCAGCTTCCCTAAGGGAATATAGGAAAATGACAAAATGAAAGAGTAAAATGATATCTCAAACCTCCAGCCCACCCCAAGCAAGCCTAGGAGACATTGACATAGAAGAAAATCTCCTGAAACTCCTGAAATTATAGTGACTGAAGTAAAGAAACAACTCCAGGAAGCTACAAAAGAACTCAGATCAGAAATAATCTCCCAGGTAAAAAAAGAAATGATAAGTGCAATGAAAGAAATGCGGAATACTTCTAAAGAAGACATAGTTTAAAAATTAGAGGAACAATGCAAAAAGATGGAAACCTAGAATGAACAATATAAGAAACAAGCAGAATGCATGAAACAGATTCAAACAGACCCAGGAAATTAAAGATTCCATCAAAAGTTGGCAAAACTGCCTCAGTGAAAATGAAGACAGACTTTCAGATCTCAAAGACAAGATAGTAGCTAGTGAACAGGAAAGGAAAGATCTTTTAAAAATAACAAGGAATCAGGAAATAACAATTCAACATCTTCAAGATGATGCAAAGAAAAACAACATAAGATTGATAGGTACAAATGAAAAAGAAGGGGAAAACACAAATGATATCAAGAGGCTATTTATGGAAGTAATAGCTGAAAATATCCCTAATATGAGAATGGAAACTGACACACAGATAAGTGAGGCATATAGAACTCCAAATAGCCATAACCAAAGTAAAACTACACCCAGACATATAGTGATCAACATCCAGATATTCAACATAAGAACAGAATATTGAAAGCTGTTAGAAATAACAGACAGATCACCTATAAAGGAAAGTCTATCAGAATCACAGCAGACTTCTCCACACAAACAATGACGTCAAGAAGAGAATGGAGTGAAGTATTTCAGATTCTAAAGGAAAATGATTTCCAACCCAGATTGATGTACCCTGCAAAAGTGTCCTTCAAAATGGATGGAGAAATAAGATATTTCCATGACAAAAAATAGCTGAAGAACTTCATGATCACCAAACCAGGCCTGAAAAGAATACTGAAAGACATTCTAGACAAAAATAGGAAAAACCACTAAGCAAGGCAAACAATTCAGCAGAGGACAAAGGTAAAGAACCAACAGGAGAAAGATAACATGACAAAAATAAACCAATATATATCAGTTATAACCATTAATGTAAATGGCCTCAATTTACCAATTAAAAGAAACAGATTGGCAGAATGGATCAAGAAACAACATCCAACCATATGCTCTCTACAAGAAACCCATCTAACCCAAAAGGAAACTCATAGATTGAAAGTCAAAGGATGGAAAACAATACTCCATGCAACAGGATCCTCCAAAAAAGAAGGGATAGCTATTCTGTTTGCATACAATGTGAACTTTAAACCAAGAATGATCAAAAGGGATAAAGAAGGTCACTACATTCTAGTTAGAGGAAAATTTCAAGAGGAAGAGATAACAATCTTAAATATATATGCACCAAATTTGGGAGCACCCAGCTATACAAAACAAATATTAACAGAAATGAAAAATCAAATAAACAATAACACAATTATAACAGGAGACCTTAACACCCCATTAACACAAAGAGACAGAACAACTAGACAGAAAATCAGCAAAGAAATAATAGAACTGAATTACACCTGTGAACAAATGGACTTAGTAGACATGTACAGAGTGTTTCACCCAACAACATCAGAATATACATTCTTTTCAGCAGCACATGGGACATTCTCTAAAATACACCATATACTAGCCCACAGAACATGCTTAAGTAAATATAAAATAATTGAAATTATCCCATGCATGCTATCAGATCATAGTGCAATAAACTAGAAATTAATGACAAAAGAAACTGCAAAAACTCCACAAACACATGGAAATTAGATAACACGCTCCTAAGCAATCAGCGGGTCACAGAAGAAATTAAAGAAGAAATTAAATAATATCTATAAGCAAACGAGAAAACAAATACAACTTAGCAGAACCTGTGGGATGCAATGAAAGGAGTCCTCAGAGGAAAATTTATTGTGGTGAATTCCCACATCAGGAAAACAGAACAAACACAAATAGAAATTTGATGCTACACCTCAAACATCCAGAAAAAGAAGAGCAATTCAAGCCCAAAGCCAAATGAAGAGAGGAAATTATGAAGATCAGAGTGGAAATAAATGCAATAGAGACTAAGAAAACAATACAAAGAATCAATGAATCAAAGAGTTGGTTCTTTGAAAGAATAAATAAAAGTGATAAGCCCTTAGCCAACCTTATCAAAAAAAAAAGAAAATAAAAAACTCAAATACATGCAATAAGGAATGAAAAGGGCAAAATCACTATGGAATCTGTGGAACAATATCAATATCTACTTCAAAAACCTCTACTTTCATAGGTTTGATAACACAGAAGAAATGGACAGATTCCTAGAAACATATAAACTCCCGAAGCTAGATTGAGAAGATGTAAAACTGCTGAATAACCTAATTTCTATTAATGAAATTGAAGATGTAATTAAAACCTTACCAATAAAGAAAAGCCCAGGTCCTAAGGGATTCACAGCTGAATTCTACAAGAAATTCAAGGAAGGCTTAATGTCAACACTTCTCAAACTCTTCAGTGAAATTGAAAGGGAAGCAATTCTCCCTAACTCATTCCTGGAAGCAAGTATTACTCTAATACCAAAACCGGAGAAAGATCCAACCAAAAATAAAGAACTACAGGCCAATATCTCTAATGAATATAGATGCAAAAATTCTCAGTAAAATACTGGCCAAGAGAATACAGCAAATCATCAAGAAGATTATACATCATAACCAAGTGGGATTCATTCCAGGAATGCAGGGATGGGTTCAACATATGCAAATCAATAAATATAATATACCATATCAATAGAGCCAAAAATAAGAATCACATGATCATTTCTATAGATGTAGAAAAAGCTTTGGATAAGGTCCAACACTCCTTTATGATAAGAACCCTACAGAAAATCGGCATACATGGCCTTTACTTCAATATGATAAAAGCCATCTATGACAAACCAATAGCCAACGTAATATTAATGGTCAAAAACTGAAAGTTTTTACCTAAAATCAGGAACAAGACAAGGATGTCCATTATCACCACTCCTCTTCAATATATTGCTGGAAATATTAGCCAGAGCAATTAGAAAGAGAGAGAAATGAAAGGAGTAAGGATAGGAAAAGATGGATTTAAATTATCATTATTTGCAGATGACATGATACATAGAAAAGCACCCAAAACTCCACTGAAAGTCTCCTAGGTATAATAACTAAATTCAGTAATGTAGCTGGATACAAAGTCCACACTCAAAAATGAATAGCATTCCTGTACACAAACAACAAACTCACTGAGAGAGAAAAAGAGAAGCCACACCCTTCACAATAGCATCCAAAAAAATGAAATACTTAGAATCAATCTAACAAAAGAAGTAAAAGATCTATTCAGCAAAATTATAATATCCTGAAAAAAGAAATTGAAGAGGCTCTCAGAAACTGGAAAGACATTCCTTGTTCATGGATAGGAAGAACAAATACTGTGAAAATGGCCATTCTCCCAAAAGTGTTATACAGATTTATTGCAATTCCAATGAAAATACCACCAGCATACCTCACAGATCTAGAGAAATCATTCCTAAAATTCATCTGGAACCAGAAGAGACCTAGAATAGCAAAGGCAATTCTGGGCAACAAAGGCAAGGCAGGAGGCCTCACAATCCCTGACATGAAATCATACTTTAAATCTACTGTAATAAAATCAACACGGTATTGGAATAAAAACAGACATGAAGATCAATGGAATAGATAAGAACATACAACTACTACTACGAACACATTCAGCCACCTTATCTTTGACAAAGGGACCAAACATGTTCACTGAAAGATAGTCTCTTCAATAAATGGTGCTGGAAAATTGGCTCTTCATATGCCAAAAATTAAAACAAAACCCATGCCTGTCACCATGTACTAAATTAAAGTCAAAATGTATCAAAGATCTAAATATTAAAATAGAAACGCTAAATCTACTGGAAGAAAAAGTAGGTAGAAATCTTGAAGACATAGGGGTAGGCAGAGAATTCATGAACAAAAATCAAACTGCATGAGAAATACTTCCCAGAATCAATAACTGGAATCTCATCTTATTAACCTTTTTGCATGTCAAAAGAACTCTCCAGCAGAGCAAAAAGGAAAACCATGAATTTTGAAAAAATCTTAGTCAGCTGTCCCTCAGACAAAAGACTTCTGTCTAGAACATAGAAAGAAGTGTTAAAAAATCAGACCCCTGAAATTCAAAGACCCAATCCAAAAACGGGCATCCGAGATGAATACACAGTTCTCAAAGGAAGAAATACAAATGGCAAATAAATACATGAAAAAATGTTCAGCATCATTGGTCACTAGAGAAATGCAAATTAAAACCACACTGAGATTCCCTCTCACTCCAGAAGGAATGGTCAGGATTGAGAAAACTACCAACAACAAATGCTGGAGAGGCTGCAAGGAAAAAGGAACTGTTCTGCACTGTTGGTGGGAGTGCAGACTGGTGCAACTACAGTAAAGGTCAGTCTGGAGGTTCCTCAAAAAGCTAGGATTGGAATTCTCATTTGAACCAGCTATTCCACTCCTAGGCATATTCCCAGAAGAACTGAAAATATCATATCACTGTGTTACATGTGCACCCATGTTTATAGAAGCACAATTTGTAATAGCCAGATCTTGGAAACAACCTAAATGCCCATCAACTGAGGAATGGATAAAAAAAATTGTGGTACTTTTATATAGTGGGGTACTACTCAGCTATAAAGAATGATCACATTGAGATATTTATAAGTAAATAGCTGCAACTTGAGACCATACTCATAAGTGAAATAAATCAAACTTACACGTGTAAATACCGTATTGTCTCCCTAGTGTAAGAAAAGGTAAGAGTACAGAAGATACAAAATCCTCAATAAATACTGTGACAGGGTAAAAATCTGCTCAAAGAGGAAAAAAAATAATATCTCAGGGAAAAGAAGAAAAAAAGGAAGGGAAAAGAAAAAATATCCAAATTTGTGTAAACACACTTAGGATAGCTAAGATGATTGTGCTACAAATTCTGTTAGTTCTTGGAACAAAACAGTTAACACTCATAGGATTGAATCAATTTGCATGTTTGTGTCTGGTGACCTGAGGAACTCTTTTGAAGATTACTATGCAAAATAATAACCTTAGTTATATTCCTATCACCTTGCTTTGAAAGCCTGTATTGTTATTTCTTGGGCTCTTTGTTATTGTTATTTACTTGTCTCTTTTGTTTCTTGTTTTTCTTGTATTTTGCTCTGTTTTGTTTTGTTTTACCCTCTAATACAGAAAAGAAAGATGTACATGTAGAGGCTTATGCATGCCTAGAACTTCTCCTAGAGTTTACAAGAATAGATTGTATTATGCATGATGATATGAAGTCACTTAGAAGAAAAAGAGGCATTATGGTATCCATTGCTGATTTCCTGTTGTCATACTGTGAAATCCAGTAATGCTTTTATTCTCTGTTTAGAGTGGCTTTAGTATGTTTTGTATTATTTAATTTCAACATACATGAAGGTATGGACAGCTATTTTGAAGAGAATAAGAGATATTACGGTAGCCATTGTTGATTTTCCTACTGTCTGGTTTTGAAGGCCTCTAATGCCTTCATTACTCTGTTCTGACCAGTTTTATACTTTTTTGTGTTGTATGAATTCATTGTGTGTGAAGATATAGACAACTATTTAGAAGAAAACAAGAGACATGATGGTAGCTACTGTAGATCTGTTGTCTTGCTTTGAAATCTGTGTCACATTGTTTTCTTCTGATCTGCTTTGTTCTGTTTTGTTGTTGTGTTTTAACCTCTTTAAAATAAAATAAAATAAAATAATTTGCTATAATTCCATTTGTTTATTCTCATTATTATGTTTTATACAACTGGGGTCCTGTTTGGAAAGTCTTTGCTTATGCCTGTATCTTCAAAAATGTCACCTACTTTATCTTACAGCATATTTGTGTTTCTATTTCTATATCTAGGCCTTTGATTCATTCTTATTTGACTTTTGTTCAGAATGAGAAATAAGGATCTATGATCCTGCCCGGATGGTGGGCGGGACAAGAGGAGAGAGAGACGGAGACAAATTGAGCAATTCCAATCAAGTCTCGTATATTGATATAGGGCACAGGGTTTTTATAAGTGGGGGGGGGGCGAAACATGGAGCTGGGCAGGGTAAGCACGTTGTGTGTCCGCTGATTAGCTAGAGAGCAAGATCTATCCAAATAAGGACAAGCTAAATTGGAGAGAGGCAGGAAGCTGTTGCTAGGTAGGGGTACGTGGTAACCATGACTGGGCCCTCGTCATATCCGCTAAATGCAGGAGAGGGTCATGGGTAATGTAGGCTGACAGAGAATGCCCTCTGGCAGGAGGGGCGGGACTGCGGCAAAGCCTTGAGCCGCTCCCTACAGATCTAGATTCATTCTTCTGCATGTGGATAACCAGTTTTTCCAATACTATTAAACAGGCTTTTCTCTTGGCCCATTATCATAAATTAGGTGGCTGAAGGTACACAGTGCTGTTTCTGCATCCTCAGTTGTGCTCCATTGATTGACATGTCTATTTGGTGTAAATATCATGGTGTTTTTATTACTATAGCTTCACAATATAATTTACAATCTGGGATTGTACGCTTGCTTTGAACTGTTTGCTCAGAATTGCTTCAGCTATTCTGGGACTGTCCTGGTTCCATATAAATTTTAGAATTGGCTTTTTTCTAGTGCTGTAATGAATGCTACTGGTATTTCAGTTGGAAGTTCATTAAATATATTTATTATTTGTGGTAACATTGCCATTTTTACAATATTTGTTCTGCCTATCCAGAATGTAAGATACCTTTCTATTTTCTGGTATCCTCTTCAATTGCTTTTTAAAAAGAACTATAGTTTTCATTACAGAGGTCTTTCACTTCTCTGGGTAGCTTAATTCCTTAGCATTTAATGTTTTAAAGCTGCTATGAATGGAATTATTTTTTTCATTTCAATTGGAATTGCAATATTTTTTGAGTTGTCTATGAAAAGAATCATTATCTACAAGCAGGTATAGTTTGACTTCTTCTTTCCTTATCCATAGCCATTTTATTACTTTCTCTTGCTTGATTACTCCAACTGCAGTTCTGAATACTATATTGAAAAGGAGTGATGATAGTGGATATCCTTGTCTTGTTTCTGATCTTAGAGAGAATACTTTCCATTTTCCTGCATTTATTATGATGTTGACATTGGGTTTGTCAGAAATGGTTTTTATCAGTTTGGTGTAAGGCCCATTTATAACTGTTTTCATCAGAGATTTAGCATAAAACGATGTCGTATTTGTTTACAGGCTTTTTCTCCATCTATTAAAATTATCATGTAATTTTCATCTTTACTTCCATTTATGTGGTGTATTACATTTATTGATTTACATAAGTTGAACTATTCTTGCATTCTTTGAATAAAGACAGTGTAATGATACGTGATCTTTTTAATGATTTGTGGTAGTCTATTTGCAAGTATCTGAGGAGTTTTGCATTTGTGTTCATTAAAAAAACTGACCTGCTGTTGTTTGTTTTGTTTTGTTTTGTTTTGTTTTGTTTTGTTCTGTTCTGTTTTTTAACAGCTATCTACAAAAATCCTGGTCTGATTTTGATATCAGGGTAATTCTGGCTTCAAGGCATTAGTTTGGCAGTATTCTTTACCTTTCAGTTTCTTGGAAGAGCTTAAGGAGTATTGCTATCAGATTTTCCCTGACGTCTTGGTAAAATTCAATCATGAACCTATCAATCTCTGGGCTTTTCCTATTTAGCTCTTTTTTAGCTGCCTCTATTTCCTTTCATTTTATCAGTTTGCTCAGGGTTTTATGCCTTTTTGGTTCAGTTTAATAACTCATATATCTAGAAATTGATCTATTTATTCTAGGCTATTGAACTGTAAGTTTTTGAAATCATTTCTTACAATCTTCTGGATTTTGGTAGTGTCTATCAGGATTTAGTCTTTTTTATTTCTCATTGCATGTGAAGCTTTTCCTTTTCTGGTTAAGTTTGGCTAAGGGTTTTTCAAACTTGTTTGTCCTTTCAAAGAACTAACTCTTTGATTCATTTACACTTTGTATTTTTTAATGCCAAGTTCATTAATTTTTGCTCTGATCTTTATCATCTCTTTCCTTCAGCAAATTTTGGGTTTTAGTTGCTCTTCTTTTCCCAATACATTTGTGCATCATTAGGTTATTCGGGATTGTCCTCTTTTTATGTTTCATAAACTTCTCTCTTAAAACTGTTTTCACTGTGTCCCACAGATTTCTGCATGCTGTGTTTCACTATAATTTGATTTTAGGACTTTCTAATTTCTTCCCTGATTTCTTCTGTGATCCATTGGTGATTCAAAACTGTATTATTTAATCGCCATGTGTTTGCATAGTTCCTGGGCTTATGTTGCTGTTGATTACTAGTTTCATTCCATTATAATCTGATAGGATATGAGATATTCCTTCAATTCTTTTGTATTTATTTAAGCATGCTTTATGACCTAAGACATGGCCTACTTTGGAGAAAATTCCATGTGCTGCTGAGAAAAATGTGTATTATGACATTATTGGATGAAACATTCTGTAGATAGCTGTTAAATTCATTCGTTGGATGGTGTGATTCAACTCTGATATTTTCTTTGTTAATTATTTGTTTGGTTGGTCTATTTCGAGAGCAGGATGTTGAAGTCCCCTACGATTGTATTAATGTCTCTCTGTTCTTTTATGTCCAGTGGATTTTATTTTATGATTTCGGGCCAGTTTATTCAGTGAATATATATATTTAAACTTGCTATCTCTTCCTGATGAATTGCTCTCTTACAAGTCTATAGCATCCTTCTTTGTCTCCACTGGTCAATTTTGGCTGGAAGTCCAAAAGTAGGTTAGCCACTCCTACTTGCCTTTGGGATCCTGTTGCACTGTATACATAATATACTTTTTTCTATTCTTTCATTTTTAGTCCAAAAGTTCCTTTATGAATGAGGTATGTCTCTTGTAGGAAACATATGGTTGATTTTGGTTTTTGGTCCAACCTGCCAGTCTGTGTCTTTTGGTTTAGGGCACTAAGACCACTGACGTTGTCATTATTGAGGGCTATTCACTGAATTCTGTGATTGCATTATTTTTCTGGGGTTGATTCCTTCATTTTTTTCCCCTTTTAACTACTTTCCCAATTAGACATATTTTTTTCCCTTTGTGATTTCAGTCTTACTGTCTCTGTGTAGAATTTCTTTATGTACTTTCTGAAATGCTGGTTTTGTGGCCATGAGTTTTAGTTCTCTTTGCCATAGGGAAAAATCTTTATTTCTCCATTAATTTTGAAGGATAGTTTTTCAAGATATGGTAATCTTGGTTTGCAATCATTTTATCTTATGGCTTGAAAAACTGCACTGTAAGCTTCCCTGTCCTTTAAAGTTGGTATTTAAAAATGTACTCTTATTCTGATAAGCTCACCCTTACAAGTGTCTTAGTCTCTTCCTTTCTCCATGGGGTGAAATACCACATACCTTCAGCTAAAAGGACAAGGGGTTTTCAGAGGTCAGATTTTCAGAGGTCTTATCCTTGCATAGGTAGCAGCATTGTAGAAGGGCCTGTGAAGGGCCTTGGGCATCTGGTAAAACTACTGGTCTTGCTTCTTGTTGCCTCTGCTGCTAGTGCTCTGGTTAGTTTCAGCTGTGCTCCTGTGGATATGATTAGCCGGAGGCCTACGTCCCTGTCTTATGTTTATACACCTTCAAGCATATTGGAGCAAGGAGGGTACCCCGGAAGTGGTCAAGTGTCTGGTCTTCTGCCCATCTCTGGGGGAGCTTCCTTGATCTCTGTGTCCTTTCCTCCATGATAGTTCCTGCAGCTGTTATGTCTGCATCTCCTCTTTCGATGATGTCCCCATGATGCTCCGGTGAGCGTACCATGCAATAGATTCTGACCTTGCTGCTCACTCTTCCCCAACTTTCCATTCTTGCCCAACCCTCTTGTCACTTGTTTTTCCAAGACATGACAGCTCCAGTTTCCTCCCTCCCTTTCTGTCTTCCTTCCCAGCATCTTCCAAGTCCCAAAGCTGAGTAACCACAGTGCGTCTTTTAATCACTCTTTCAAGGGAAAACAGTGTTACATGAAACCCTGAGTAGCTTAACTCCCAACTCAAACAATTGCATGGATCTACCGCTCTCGCTACTGCACCTTGATGGACAACAGAAAAGCAGATGGGGTACTTGATTAAAGGCATTCTTTGTTGGTTAGTCTATGTTTGGGGAACACAGCAGTGATACTTGTGTTGGGGAAAGTGGTACATGTGTGTATCAGATCCTGATCATTTTCAATCTCTTTATCCCCTCTTCCTTCTCTTTCCCCTCACTTCTCCTGATTCCCTTCATCATCTCCAAAAAGTCTGCTTCTCAGTTTCCCACCAATATTTAGGATATTGTTAAGTGAAGCTAGCTTTCTTTAACTACACACATGGTGGTGAATGACAATGACAATAACTACAACCTTAATTTAATCCAAACAAAAAAGCACTTCAAATACATTGCCCACTGTTCCTTTCACACTGTTGGTTCAAACATCAGCCAAGTGAAATGGTTAAATGGCATCTTAGTGTTATTATACACTAACTCTGATCTCATGGACCCTGGGAAGCATTTCAGATTCTTCTGGGGTTCACCACCCACACTTTGAGAGACATTGTTCCATGTGATACTATCTGGCATAGGCCCAGAGCTCTGAGAATTTCTTCATCAACCAAAGTTCAGACTGAAGTCCAGCCCTGAGTCCAGAGCCCATGGCACCCAAATGAGCTACCTGACCTTGGAGAGCCTTTCTCCTCCCTACAAGGCCCTGGAACTACATGTGTAGCTTTAATAGATCACTGAAGACCAGCTGAGGCTGGACAGCACTTTGGTTCATTTCACCCCACGGACACTGGTTGGAATTCTAGCAGCATAGGAGAAGGGAAAGAGTGAAAATCACATCTGTACGCAGGCTGAACACCAGGCTGGCACCAGTTCAGTTCTCATCATCTCCACTTTGCCAATGATAAAACAGAGGCTCAGAGGCAGACTCCAACACAGCACTGTCCGACACGAGACCTGGCTCCTGGAGCTGCCTTCGGGTCAGTTCCCACAGTCCTTTCCTGCCCCGACTTCCTCCCCTCCGTGTCCGCTGGCTGCAGAGGTCCCAGCATGCCTCACAGTCAAAATTTCCTGAAATGAGAAAATTCCCGGCACTGGAGGTTTTAATCATACAGTGTCTGAATTCCTAATAGGCACAAATCACTTAGCTTTTGGAAACTATGAGACACATCAGTCTCCAGAACAGATAATTGATAAGGTCTGACCAGCTTCACTGTCTGGTGCCGGAAGCCAGGCTTTGCTCTGGGGACATTTCCACCCAAGCAGCGTCTTGGTCATCTGTTGTCTGCTGGGCATGGGGAGTCCACATCCTCCTGACGCTGGCCCTTCCCTGGAAGAGCCACAGCCCATTCACACAAGTCACAAAACAACTCCCCAGGATGTGAGCAGAATAAGAATCACATCCTAAGACTCAGTTTCAGGAAAGTTCTTCCCAAAATAAACCCCAAGCTGGAGTAAATGAAGCACTAGGAATATTTCAGGAGAGTAATTTTATAGAACTACAAAAAAAAAAAAAAAAGGAAAAAAATCTACTATTGTCAACAGCCTTTGTTCAGACACTCCGTGTTTCTGGTGCATCTAGTTAAGTGGTGGTTTAGTTTCTGACATTTATGCAAGGCCGAATGACCCATGTTTATGAAAATTATACCATTTCTCCCAAGGGTAAGAGTGTACTCTAAGCAGTGGTTTGAGATAGGGCAGATTGAGGAGGACTCCAGGTTGTGATGATTAAAGCCAGTCTAGCAAAAACATGTAATTTGTGCCAAGGAGTCCAGAGAACAGTGGCTGAGCAGAGCACCCCTGAGTAGCCACACAGGAGACCTGCCTCCCAGCCTTGGTTCCATGGGGCAAAGAGGAGACGCACGCCTGCAAGCCAAAGGCTCAATGACTTCACAGGACAGGAGAGAGGAAACGCTGAGCCAAAAGGGCAAAGTGGGGACTGTGTGTGGCCCTGAGGTAGGAGTTGTTAGCTAGCATGCATGAACCTTTTGGCTCAATCCCAACCCCAGAACAATAGACAGATGATAGCCAACTTGATGATGGCTAGACAGATAATAAAGTGGGGTCATAGACACCAACCGAGACATCCCCACCTGCACCATTATCCCTGACCCACAAACCCTCACATGGGTGGTGTGAAAAAAGGATTAGAGCATCTCAACTGTGGTATTCTCTTCTTTCTCTGACCCAATAATACATCCCTGGCACCCCTCAGTTTCTTACGTGCATCTCTCTCTGCAACCCTGAAGTCCTCCCCCCGTCAGGTTGCAGGCCTCGCTCACCTACAGCACAGGACGGTTATGTAGACCAATCCCGGACTCATTCCCCTTTAGTCCAGACTCCGCACACCACGAAAATGCTGTGACACACAGGTTCCCGGTCATTCTCCGCTTTGAACCCTTGCACAGCACCCCCTTGTCCTCAGCTATGCTTGAATTTTGAAGTAGCTTTTCCGGGTCATCTTCCAGCCCTCTCTCAGTGCGCCCCTGTTCTGCCCCAGCTGCCTGCCCTACTCTTTGTCTCCAGGGCTTGGCGGACACTTCCTTCCACCTGGATCGTCCCAGCCCTGACCCCCTGCCCCTCTCCTGCAGGGTAATGTTTATCCTCCCAACTCCTTCCCATCCTATGCGAGATTGGACTCAGCGTCCCTCTTCTGTGTTCTCCTTATTCCACTTCCATTTCCTCTTCATGTATCACCCAGAAATAATCTACTTCTCTGTATCCATCACTAGATCCAGTAACTTTTTAGGGGTAAATTTTATGGTTTTTATGCCATGTTTGCCTTAATTTGAATGAACAAGGTTCCAGTTAAAGAATGGCAGGAGGCTAAGCCAACCCCCAAACGCAGACATTTCCATAACCCGATTTGAACCTTAACTAAAAGCTGAGGCAGTCCAACTCCACCTCAGGCCCCTCCCCACCCCATAGGACCCATGGGCCCTCCATCTGATACAGACCCACTAGAAGTTCTATCTCCCTTGGAGGCTGAGTCATTACTTGCACTATGTACAACTTCTATTTTCAGGGGAAATACTTGGCGCCCTGATGGGGTGAAGTCACTTTGGAGTGGCAGTGATAAGCAGGGGCTTTTCCTGGGCACAGAACTGGCTGGGAGGAGGGGCAAGATCCACACTGCAGCTCAGCTCAAGAGAATTCCTGGGAAGTTGAGCAAGTAGGTTTGCTTCTTACTCATTAAAGTGCCTTGAGCCAATTGCTGTTTCTTTGTCAATATTTGTGGACTGAAAACCTGGCCAACAGTCCCCTGTGCTGCTCAAAGCATAGACTTTGAACAATGAGGTGAGGGACCAAATTTCCCGGAAACAAATAAAGAAATTTCATAACTGGCTATAGAATAATTGTTTGTTCTGGAAAGTTCTGCTTGGGATGAGAAGAGTGCTTTGTCTGCTGACCACATGTCTGCCCCCCTGGAACCACGTTGGTCCAGATCACCAAGAGGCACCTAAGTAGTTTGTGTGATGAAAATAATGCTTCTTACTGACGACCTCTATTGCGGTGCTCATGTTAGAACGGTATAAGTGCATGGTAGATGAGGAAAATGATACGCAGGGACATTGAGAAACTTGTGCAACGTGGGCTGAGGTCAGAGCCTGGGTTGTTATCTGTCCTCTTTGTGCTATCCCAGAGCCCAACCATGGCAGTGTCTCTCCAGTAGCTCGCTCTTCCCTCCCGCTCTCTGCCCCCTGCTAGAGAGCTCCTGAACTGTGCAAATCCAGTGCTATCCATCTGTCACTCATCGTGAGCATCACTGCCACCTTCCACACCATCTCCCACCCATGGCTCACAGACTGGGCTGGAACCTCCAGGGGTGAGCCAGGGTCTGCAGTCCCACATGCTTGTGACCACTGAGGCTGGCAGCTGTGCTGAGAAGCCATCAATTGAGGGCTTATGCTTGGATTCTGAGGCTTCAGGAGATGGTGATGTCATTGCTCTCTCTCAGCACACAGGGGACCTCGAGAACACCGGTGTGACAGTGGAGTCCTGGAAGTTACAGGGCTCTAGTGGGAGCCCTGACTGCACCACATCTGAAGCCACCTGCGCACTTTGTGACCTCTCACTTAGCAGGAATCTGTCAACCCTTCGTGCTCAAGCCACAAGAGGTAGATGTGCAGTAACTTGCCACAGAAGTCTCTAGGGATCTCAGATTCCTGCTGTGCACTTGAGATTGCGTGCACATGCCCTCCCTGTGTGGTGTTAAAGGCCACTAAACCCCAAGACTAGACAGTTGTACAGGTGAGGTCCTGACTTTCACTGGCCCTGCTCCTGCTGGCTTCTGCTAGGCGAGCTTAGCACACTGCAGGCATCTTTCAGTAGGGACCCTACAGGTCTCTCTGGGGTGTCTACTGCCTCCTGAAGTAGGAGGCCTCTGGGGTCCTGCTGCACCTACTGCTGCACTTCTGTACATGGGCTTCTCGTCACTTGGCAGCAGTCCCATTGTCCTGCTTCCCCATCAGTGTCCTCAGGAGACCACCATAAGGGAGGCAGGCAGGTCTGAGTGGGCGGCCATGTCCTGCAGTGCACCCAAATTCCAGGCTTCCAAGTTGGACAATGGCCAGTGACAGCCAAGACCCAGGGCATGCCAGCACCTCTGGGCAGGCCTGGATTCTCCCCACCTCGGGGCAGGGGCTCAGGGACACCATGATGAATGTGACTAAGGGGAAGTTTAGCCATGGGCAAAGAGTATTGCATCTTCCTCCTGGTATTTATCTAACCCACACTCCACTTCCTGCCTCAGGCTGGTGCACTGCCCTTTCCTCTACCTGGTCACGTAGCGACTCTACCCAGTGCCTGACCCTCACCCTAATCCTCTGCAGTATGCTCATTATCAATGTTGTTCATTTTTTCTCTGACTCCCATCCCAAAATATAAGCTCCAAGGCAGCAAGGATCTGACCATTTCATTTATCACCACATTTCTCGTATTAACCCCCCCCCCCATCGAGCCTTAAATAAGTATAGAGCATCCCCAATACACACACTCAGAGGTGAGCCGTCTAAGTCGGCCCCACAGTCTCACCTGGAAGGGGCCCATCCAAAGTGACCCCCTCAGCATGAGGAATCTAGTCATGCCTCCTCACACGAGTGCTTGCTGCATCAGCAGATGCCTGTTTCCTTCACTACCCGACCATAGTATCGCATACTTGTGTTAACCGCGTGTATTTTCTGAATGTGAACTATGCCCTTCATTGTTGCCCAGGGTGATCACTTCTGAATATTTTGTGGTGCAATGAAGCAACAGGAAGGGGATAAATGAGTCTCTACCCTCTGCAAATAGGGGCCAGGAAAAGACAAAGGGAAAGACTAGAAGAAGAAACCAAGGTTGGCCTAGACCAAGTCTGGGAGGCAGCCAGACCCGTGTGAGTCTAGGGAAGGAGGTTCACAGCAGTAGGACCTCTCCAAAGCAGCCTTTTGGCGAGGTCCATATTTGGTCTTGGATTCCTCTTGATTCCTTTTCTAGTTCCCTTTCTACAAAAGTGAACAGCTTTCTATTAAAACCTTCTGTGCATATTCTAAGGTATCAAAACTCTTCTCTATCTGTCCAAATTTCTAAAAGGTGGTGACCAGCTAGCCATTTGAGAAGCCCCCACTGAGTCTCCTGGTTTGTTTGTCTTCACAATGCTTCACTTATCCCACTTTCATGAGGCACCAGCAGCTCACACCAGCCTGGCATTTTAAAAGTTTCTCGGTGCCTTTGTGTTCTAGCGAGCCCTCTGGCTTCTCTCTCTCTCTCTCAATTAGTACCTTAACCGGGCCCTAGAGACCTGAGGAAGGAGCCAGTTTATTTTGACTGGGAGATTGTTAACCAGCAGGAGGCAAGTCAGAACCTCAGCCAAGCTGTGGCTTCCATTGCTTCCCAGGGCGGCAGCCATGGGTGCTGAGAATAGCCAAGGCCACTTCCTGCCGGAGAGGAAATGGCAGTTTCCTCAGCTCCCGGAAGTGCTGCTTCCTCTCTGCTGCCTACCTCCATGTTCACCCATTAAGCAGCTTCTTCCCACCCCAAACCCCCAGGGACCTGGCCCAAGCGTGGAGAATACATCCTGCTTCCCCTGAGGAAGTGGCTCAAACTGAAGCAGCCAGCAGGGCATTTGAGTGGAGAGTGAGGGGGCAGAAGGGCAGGAAGGGGCTGCCAAGGAGCAATAGTAAAGTTATCAAGTATCCACTAAAAACAGCGCCCCACCCACCCTTTTGTCCTGACTCCCTGTGACAAACTCTTACTGGCCTGTATAATCCAAAGTTCTCTCATGTTTCTCTCTCTCTCTCTCTCTCTCTCTCTCTCTCTCTCTCTCTCTCTCTCTCTCTTTTTTAATTGACACATAGTAATTGTGTATTTGTGGAATGCAATCAAATAATCTGATACATGTACACAATATGTAGTGATAAAGTCAGAGCAATTAGCATTTCCACCTTCTTACATGTTTATCATTTCATTGTGTTTGGAGCCTACAAACTCCTCTCTTGTAGTTCTTCACAAAATATATAGCAAGTTGTTATGGTCACTTTACTGCGCTGTAAGGCACTAAAACTTATTCCTCCTATGTAAATGCATTTTGGTACTCCCATGTCTCTTTTGATTCTCAAAGACTCTGCCTCCTCCTTCTGCATCTTATCCTGGACCACATTATCCTAGACCTCCCTCACCCAGTGACAACAAAAACTCAGTCCCTTTCTTGTTTTTACAAGAAAATGTGCTCACCACACACACTCTGGAAGTTTAGAAATGCTGACAGGAATTGAGTGGCCATAGGGCACCATAATAAGTAGCCTTATGGAGACGGATCTGGAGCCAAACTCTCTGGGTTTGAATCTCACCTCATACCCTCACATTCCCCTTTAGCTCTACTTTGTTGGGCAAGCTATTTAATTTCTCTGACCTCTGTTTTTCCTCTGGTAGTGGGAAGAATGGCGTATACCCCTTCAGGGTTGTTGGAAGACTCAATGAAATACAGCACTTAAAATGGATAAAGTGTTTTTACCATAGTTTCATACTCAATAATGAGTTCATGGATGCTTTACTGTGCTTCTTTCTCCCTTTCAGAAGAAGAAGAGGGACAACTTTCCTTGGTCTTGGCGGAATAATGATCTTCCGTCTCTGCAGTATTGGGACCCAAAAGCACCCCTACTGTGGGGTTGCCACTTCTGCAGGGGTGGACCTCATGGGGACACTTCTCTTAGTGCTCTTTTTGTGGGAATTTGAACAGAAGCTATAGTTTTAGACATGGGAAAAAACACAAACTTCATTCTTAGTTTTCTCAAACACTAATACATGTAGAAATTTATACCAGTACTACCATTAATGAGCTGATAGTGGTACTTATTACTTATTAAAGACTTTAGTCTTCATCTAATGACCTTTTCTGCTTCAAGATCTCCCTTGGGACAGCACATCACACTGAGTTGCGATGTGCTGTTAGGTTCCTCGAGCCTGTGACAGATTTGAGGACTGTCCCCTTGCTTTTCATGACCTTGACAGTTGTACATATTCTGGTATTTCAGAGAATGTGTCTTAGTCTTGATCTGATGTTTTTCATGTCACTGGGCAGTCTTAGGCTCGGAGCCTGGGGTACCACAGAAGCACCCCTAGGTCACATCATATCACATACGTGCTGCCTACATGACATCACTGTTCATGCTGACCTTGTTCACTTGGTTGAAGTGTTTTTCAGGTTTCTCCAGTGTAGAGTTAATTCTTCCTTTCTATACTGTAAACTCTGGAAGGAGGTCGCCGTTTACAGCCCACGCTTAAGGAGCAGGGAGACAGGCTTCCTCCCCTGGGCTGGAAAATTATAGTCATTATTTGGAATGCTGCTGATGGAAATTTGCATATTATCCTCCAGTGGTTTATTTCATCATTTGTTCATATCAACACAAACTCATGGATATTTATTTTATACTTTGTGTTATAATCCAGCAGTACCTAATCTCTTCTGTGTTGTCCAGCTTTGGCCACTGGCAGCTCTTCCAGCACCATTTTCAACTACCCCAACACTGTTTCCATTTGTTTCTAAGAAATGCCTTACTTTTTGGTACTAAGAGATGCTTTAGGCTAAACCTATAAATGTTCTGATCCAGTCATGCATTCAGCCACTTTTCCAGTGATCACTGGTTTTTCTTGCAGAGCAATATTAAAACCAATCTCTGGACACCAAGTACGTTTGTTGCTTGTTGATACAGCACTGCTTCTTGGCTTTCTCAGCAGACACAGCAAGAAAGTGTGTGTGTGTGTGTGTGTGTGTGTGTGTGTGTGTGTGTGTGTGTACTGTCCTGTGTGTATACGCATCACTGTAGTATTTCTATATGTAACCGTTTACACCAACGTTCAGTTAAAGAGTGATTGTGACTGGTGTCTCCGACTCTAAAGCATCCTTAGGTAGCTTATTCCAGCTGCTCCCCTGGCTTACCTACCCACTCATTCTCACTCCAATAAGAAATTTGCCTCTTACCATCCACATATTTAAGTGTTCAATTTCAGCATGATACTTCCAGAATTGTAAGCTCACATCTCCATGGGAAATGACCTCTTGATTAGGGTAAAATGCTACATATGATTTCTTTCTTCCTTTAGTTTTATAGACTCTGTTTATTTACAAAATTATTTTGGTCCTCAACATTTTCCTCTGCAGTGCATATTGCTTCACACATTTTAATACAATTACATTGTTTTGTCAAGTTATACATCCAGTTCTGGAATCCCTTGACCTCCTCAGTGATTTTCTTTTCTTTTGGTACCAGGGATCGAACTTACAACCTCATGATTGCCAGGCAGGTACTTGTGCCACTGAGCTAAATCCCCAGCTCCTAAATGTCTCTGCAACCTGAATACAGCAAGACTCACTCTGCTCTGCACAGTTCTACCTTTGCCTATCACATGTCCACAGTGAAGCCTCCTACAGAATCACTTAGCGCCCCCAACCCCTCTGTGCTCCCCTTGAGTCCCGGGCAAAGACTTTTTCACTGTTACTGTGGTTTTACCTTTTCTAGAGCAGCATACAGGGGGAATCATATAATCTATACCTTTGTGAGACCCTTTCTTTACTTAGTAATATGCATCTAATGTTCATCCATCTCTTTTACTAGCTAAATTGCTCCCTGTCTTTCTAAAACATGAAGCAATATTCCATTGTGTATACATACCAAAATTTGTCTATCCATTCACTTAATGAAAGACATTAGAGGGTTCGTGAGTCTGGTAATTACGAAATTAAAGCTACTACAAACACTATTTTGAAAGAGTTCTTTGGGACTTTAGTTTTTGAATCAACTGGAACAATACTAGTGGTGCAATTGCACTGTGTGTGTAAGACTAGATTTACTTTTGTCAGACACGGCCACACTGTATTCTAATATAGCTATGCTAGTTTTCAGTCCCATAGCAATGAATGAGAGTTCAGGTTGCTCCTCATTCTGATCAGCATTTGATATTATCGGTGTTTGGGATTTGGGGCATTCTAATTATTTACAGGGATTTCATGTTGGTATTTGAACTTGCAGTTCCCTAGTGAGAGACCATATTGATCATCTTTGCTTGTATTATTTGCTTTTAGTATATCTTTCATAGTAGGATGTGTGCTTTAGATCATTTTCTCTTTGTTTGTTTGTCTGTCTGTTTGTTTGTTTGTTTGTTAAGACAGTCTCACTATGTAGTCCAGGCTGGCCTCAGACTTGTAGCAATCCTCCTACCTCAGCCTCTCAAGTGCATTTACTCTTTTTTAAATTATACTGTTTTCTTATTGTTAATGTTATAGGTTCTTTCATTATTTTAGATGTAAATCTTATCAAACACTTTTCTCAGAATATTTTCTCATAGTCTATGGCCTGTCTGTTGTCCTTTGTGTATATTTACCTTAATAGTATCTTGCACTGAGCAGAAGGGTTTTTGTTTTTTGTTTTAATAAAGTTCCAGTTGCCAGTTTATTCTTTCATGGATTTTGCATCTAATAGCTCCTCACTAAACCTTGAGTGATTTTAAACTTATTCTCTTGTATAATTAATTATCAGACCACTGCTCTCTACAAGAGACATGGTTGCCTGTCATATTGTTTTCTGAAGTACCTTTAGCAAGATGAAAAAGCTTACAGACAAAAGAGAATGAATACACTAGAACAGGGTAAGACAAATACCAAATGGCTGTGAAGTTTCTTGTTCAGCCTTAACACCTGTGAGCATTTGGCTATCTCTTTTACTATACAGCTATACTTATTTTACAGTATTATCCTGCTATTTTTGCTGGAGTACACACTCACATACACAAGCACTGCCACCATCATTTTGATAAAGCAGCAGCATTAGTAGCAAATGTTTATTTATGGGATGATTTATGACCCCCAGAACAATGATGTGCTTCTCCCAAAAATCTTTGTCCACTGGTTTGGAAGCAAACAGGCCCACAGGGATAGACAAGGTCAACTACCTTGTTCAGTGTCACATAGCTCACAAGTGGCAGACCTAGGATTTTACCTCATGAATGTGTGTGTCATCTTTTCTCAGGGGCTGTGCTAATCTTTTCTATATCATTCCAATTTGAGTATATGTGCTGCAAAAGTGAGCACCAGACCCAGGATTTTGGTCCCCAGTGAAAGATTCCAAAGCCATGCTCCCAGGGAGCCCTGGAGGAGCTGCATGCACAGGGTCTGAGCCAGAGACAGCGCTGGGAGGCTGCCATCAGCCTCATTCAGGGAGCCACCTCCTCCCACCCTGTTCAGCCAGCTCCCCAGGCTCTACAGCCTCCAGCCTCACACCCTATAATTTAGGCTTCCTTCTCCCTCCGAAGCATAAACTATCAAAAGGAAAAAGCAGCCCCAAGATGTGCTTTTCTCAAGGTGCAGGAAAGCGAGAAGGAACCAGCCTGAGGGTGGTGATAAGGAACCTGAAAAAAATTACCATTTTTAAACGATTAAAAAAACTTTCTATTCCCAAACAATTTTTGCTGAAACAACAATGCATACAATAAAATGCATTGAGAGAACTTATAATTACACCAAATTAAACTGTGTCTCAGCGCCTACCTGACTGTGAGAACCTTTTATTTCTCAGTGCAGGCTTGTGCAATGGCCAAGCTGGGGTGGCCACAGCTCTGAAAGCAGAGGCTCTCTGAGAGAAAGAGGTTATTTTCTCCGCACAGTGGCCTTTGCCCTCCTATGCTGGGGGCTGACAGCTTCTTTGGGAAGAGTGGGAGCAGCAGGCATCTTTGTAAGAGCAGCTTTCAAGGCCCAGTTCCTGCCCAGGAAGGGACCCAGAGGACAGGATGCATTCTTCAGACACCAGCATGTGTTACATTGTTGTCCCCAATGCCAGCCTCCTCTGCAGGGCCCAGTGAACTTACAGGTGTTCCTGGAGTCCAAGACCTACCTGTAAGCCTCCAAGGATACCAATGACCAAATGCAACCTTGCTTGACCTCTCTGGGCCACTTTCCTAGTGAAAAGCAGAGTAAAAGTGTTTCAGGTGGGGCTGTGCACTGGAAGATTGCTACTCCCATGGGAGAAGTGAGGAGCCTGTCCTGTGGGGGCTGGCCTTCCCAGCCAGCTGCCAGGCTTGAGGCCCCGTGGGTACTGCAGTTTCCTCCCAGATGTGTGTGAGCAGAGCACAGCACCTGGCCAGCCTTTTCTTTTTCCTGCAGCTGCCGTGAAGTCCCCACCACCTCCACACACCTTGCTGCTTGGGCCTGCAGCTTCGCCTCTGCCCTACCAACCTCTGAACCCCAAGAGTCTGCAGGGCAAGCTTCAGGGTGGCTGCTGCTGTGTCTCCTTCAAAGGCTCCCAAATGGAACTCTGAGTCCCTCTCTGATCAGTGTGACTTAGGGACCCAGCTGGGATTACAGCTCTCCTACAGAGAGGCCAAATGTTAAACCAAGCTCTTTACATTTGCTGACTAATTTGCTTCTCATACCAACCCTGTGAAGAAGATGAGGCTTTCCATTTCACAGATGAGCCAGCTGAGAGAGAGAGAGGAAGTGACTCTCCCAAGGTCGCAGGTCTCCTCTATATCAGACTAAATAGCTTGGTGTAGCATGCAACGCTGAGCAACTCTAAATGGATGACAGCTGTGTTTGTGCTTGTCCTCCTGCGGGCCCCAGACTGCATCAGGTGCCTGCCTCGCTATCCTGATGGTATCCTCTTGCCATTTATCTCACTGTCTTGAAACCTGCTCTTTACTTGTGGCCCTAAGAGACAGGACAACTTGCATGCAGTAGCTCCCTCTCCATATGCCGATGGCCCAAAACTAGGCCTGCTGGTTGCATGAGAGAATGAATTAGTGCAATGAGTGAAATGAATGCATGCATGCACGCAAAGTGAAGTGGAGGACAGAACACGATGAGGCCATGCTAACAGCAGTGCTTGTCCTCAGCCCCACTGGAACTGTGGATGGGGCTGCTCAAGGAATCTCAGACCTGAATTATTGCTAGTGAAATGCAAAGAGAAACACCAAAATGACACCCAGAATTAGAGGTAGCTTTATTTAATGTCAACAGGCGCTGACCTCAAGAAAAAAATGTTAAGCCTCTAAGGTTCAGGGAAGGAGGTTTTTATGGGAGACAGCTGTTTCTAGGAGACAGTTATAACAGGAACTGTAACAGAAACTGAAATGAACTGAAAGTTACCTGGGTAACTAACAGAAACTGATGTATACTGGCTGAAGGGGTTCATTTTTCTGGTACACTAGGCTATCACAATGGGCCCTGAGGACATACAGTGAGCAGTGGAAACTAGGAATGAGATAAGAAGTAGAATTTTACTACAGTTGAGCTTGCCTCTCTTGCTTCCCCCCTCCCAAGACCTTCCAGACAGATGCTGTGTTAATGAACTGTGGTATCAACTTGAGTGAGAAACACCTAGAAAACTGGTTCAGCACATTTCTGGGTGTGTCTGGATCATGGACTTACTGCAAAGGAAGGCCCCACCTTGGGTGCGGGTGACACCAACCAATAGGCTTGTAGCCTGGGTGGCATAAAAAGGGAAAGAAGAAGGAAGTCTCCCTTGTATTTCTTCAGAGAAGTTCCAGTCTTTGGATGTCTGTCTCAGGCTTCCAGTGGCTTTGTGATAGGGACCACAGGTGAATCTGCAGGAGCCCCAGGTCTTAGGGTGACTACATGTGACTGGATCTTCTAGATTTCTAGAATGTAGACTGCCCATTTGCCCATTTACACCCTTCTACACCTGATTCTGCAGGTGGCCACTGTGACTCTAACCTATCAATCATTGTATTTGTTTCTCTAGTGAATCCTAACTAATACATGACCATCAATAAGCATTTGGTTAGAATTCAATAGATCCATTCATTCATACAACGTATATTTATGGAACCAGAGACTACTCCAGGCAATGGGATACAACAATGGATAAGATGGGCCTATTTCCAGGAAAGACAGAAGAAAATATGTTTTCTGCTTGGATTATGTGATGTGAGCCAGTATTACCTATGGCTATGGAGGCAGAAAAGAGAGAGGGGATGGGCAGGAAGACAGGAAGCCCAGATCCTTATTTTTGCTGCCAGCAGTCATTTCAACCAAGCCACTTAGCTTCTCTCCCCTCACAAGACACAACACTTCCAGTGGTGTGGCCCCATCTGTCCTACCCCGTACTGGAGCAGTTGTTCATGCTAGGCATGGGGTAGAGATGCTGCAGAGCCATGGGAAGGTGACAACTTGATGGCTCTGTGACTTTAGTCATATGACCCACCTCTTGGAACCTCTACTCACCAAGTGGGCAGAGCACTGCCCCCCGGCTTACCCTGCAGACTTGTGAGGGTATTTACCACCCACACAGAAGGAGAAAGGGCTTTGGAAACAGTAAGGAGAGCTGGCCGTGTAACTCAGCCGTAGGCCTGAAGTTAGTTAGCGCAGACCTCACTTTCTTCCTCACATGGTTCCCTTGACACCTATGACCCTCAGTGTCCCAGCTGAGACACAGGGATAGCAAGCCCCGCCCAGCCCACCCACGGTGTCATGAGACCTGGACAAATGACAGAGATGAAAATGAAAGTACACTGAGGATACCAGGGATGGCTGTTCTTGACATCATGATCTTCCCAGGGGTAGAACTGGACTTGAACCCCTGCCTCTCTGCCTCCTCTCTAGAAATGAAGGCACTGAGATATGAATATTTCTGCCTCTTGAATATTCACGAATGGAAACTCAAAGCCCCATGGGACAGTGTGAACAACGGGAGCTGATTCAGTCTTCAGGAAAGAATGCTCTTGGGTGGGACTGAAGCCCTTACAAAAGAAGGCCAAGACAGCTTGTTTCTTTCACTGCCATGCAGGCGCTCAACCCAAAGATGCCATCTGAGAAGGACCGTCCTTCCCTTACTGGCCACCAAATCTTCTGTCATCTGGATGTGGAGTTTCCAGGCTCAGACTTGTGAGCAGCAAACTCCTGTCTTCATATATAAACCACCCAGTCTAAGGTGCTGTGTCTTAGCAACCCAAAAGGTAGCATCACTGGAAAGGACAACTGAAACGGTTTCCATTTCTCTCAAATACCTGTGGGTCATCACACTGTTCCAGAGATCACCACCTGTATTATACAGGAAAGAAAATTGAGCTTCATTATTAGAGAAGGAGATAAGAGAAAAGGAGTCCAGGCTACTGCTGGTTACAACTACAATATGACCCTGGGCGGGATGCTTTGCTAACCTAATAGGAAATTAGATTCTGTGTAAACTAGGATGTTTGCGGCTACAAGGAAAATCAGAGATAATCAATTAACAATATTTATTATACCATACAGCGAGTGGTTCACAGATAATGGGCTCGTGTTGGGTATGAGAGTGTCTCAACGATGTCAGGGCCACAAGCCAGTCCCTACATGATTTCTGATGAAGCAGAGATGACTCCCAGCACTGTAGACCTCACCCCCACACCCCGCAACACCCAAAGGCAAGAGCAGTGTTTGTCCTGGGCCTCTCCTAGGAAGAGATTACCAACATCTTTGCCAGATGCACCCTTGCATTTCACAGTGGAGAGGGTGGCAGAGGCTGCAGAGCGACCGCCTCTTACCTAAACAGATCGGGGGAGAGAAAAGAAGTAGCACCAGGAGCAACAGACAGAGCCAGAGTTCTGAGAAGGACGCAGAAAGGCGGTGGCCTTAGTGTGGAACACAGACCCAGGCTTCTCCAAGGTCCCTTCCAGCCGAGTCCAGTGAATGGAGCTCAGCGTCAGGTCCCACATGTTCCTGAGAAGAACCGAGGGGTCAGCTCCACCCGCACCCTTAGGCTGCAGGGCCCATCTGGCTCTGTTACGGCTCCTGGGCTGGCCGGGGTGCCGATGTCCGGGGTGAGAACCGCACGGCTGAGCCACTGTCTGATTTGCAGGACACCCCCTCCGCCAGGCTGCACTGCTGGCAGCTTTCTGGGTCAGATTTCTAAAAGTGCCTCACCCACCAGGCCCCCAAATGATGACCCCTTCCCTTCCTGCTCCTTTAGATACATATGCAAAATTCAACAAGAGTAACTTATCACAGAAACCTTTCTTTCCTTTTATATTGGGTAAAAAAAAAAAAAAAGTCTAGAAATGAGCAATCTGGGGCTCCATGGTCTTTGTAAACCCAAATTCCTGCATCTTTCTGTCCCTCCAACCTCAGCACATGCCTATCCTGAAGATCCTCCTGCAGACCAAAGTGTTTCTGCTCTTCTACCCTTGTGTTACACCCCGTATTTTAAAAGGAAGAGGGAAAAAGAAGAGAGAAAGGAGAAAGAGATGAAAGGAAAAGAAGAAAGAAAAAAAGGAAGGAAGGAAGGAAGGAAGGGGGGAGAGAGGAAATAAAGAAAAGAAAGAAGAAAGCCCTTAAAAGAACATGAATCTGCATCTTCCATCTTCTTCCCTCCATCTCCCCTTGTAGCTGCCCATGAAAACATCTTCTCATATCCATCTCACTGGCACAACTTGGTCATGGTTCTGCAAGCTACATTAAAAAAAAAAAAAAAAAAAATATATATATATATATATATATATATATATATATATATGCATTTATTTAAGTGGATATAGTACAACTCCTGATTTCTTTAAATTACTTAAGAAGAGGAGACCGGACCCTGGCAGGCAGCTGGCAGTCTCAGTTATAGTTTCTGATCCAATTTACAGTAATCAACATGAGTTCTCCAGAGAAGATCCAGGCAGTCAGCGACTGTGAAACTGTGGACAGGACAATGGAGGTGTTGGTTTGTCCCCTTGGCTTTCTTCCTTTGGCGGTGTCCCCTTACCTCCCCCAGTCCTCTCGGGGCTGGCCCGGCGGGGGGTGGGGAGCCCATCAGACCAACTGTAGCATCCTGACTCTAGGGGCAAGATTCCTTCTCACAGTCATTCGTGTGCTCAGTAAGAATCTACTGAGGCCCCTAGCATGATGTCACACCATTCTGGGCATCCATGAGTTCAAGTAGAAGTCCTTCTGGGAGTTTAGAGTCACCTCCAAGTGTCCAAGAAGATGTCCGTTTCATCTCAGGGCCAGGAGGAGATAACAAAGCCTAGCACCTCACAGCACAGAGCCCTCTGCAGCACACAGAAAGCTTCAGAGAGGGCTCCTGGGAGTCCCAGGGGGAGACGCAGGAGGAGGGCCACATGTGAACAGCAATGAACCCGTGAAAGAGAGTATCGTGTTCCGGAAATAGTCCTCCCAGAGCTCTGACCCTCCCTGTGGCACAGTTCTGTGGTTTCTAAATGTTTTCTGCTGCCTGGTATTGTGTACTCTGCTTACCGGAGATCAGGTAGATCCTGGACTGGATCCCAGCCTCGCCACCTCACAATGCAAGTTCAGAACAGGGCTTCAGTGTCTTCCCATCGGTGCCCTCTGCCATCGGAGTGAGACACCATGTACAAACCTGCCCTGCTAGGTCTTCGCCCTCTGGACAGCCAGGGTCCCCCTTTCCCCTGCTGCCAGGACAGCCTAATCCATTTCAAGGGGCCAGGGAGGGGGACAGCCACAGGCAAGCAGGCTCCTGAGGAGCATAGAATGCTTTTAAGCACTAACTGGAAAAAACCAGGAGAGAGAAACCGCAGCCCTTGCCAAGGAGGAGACCACGCTGCTCGTCCTGGAAACATAGCTGGCCTGGGGCTTGCAGTGCAGGGAAAGCTCACTCCATGGAAAGCAGACAGCCACACCATATGGCCCCGTGAGCTCCCTCCAATAAGTCCCATGACTGCGGTGCTCACTTCCGCCTCTGGAAAATGGGAGGCGATCCCAGCCCGCACGGCTGTGGGGCTGCAGGCTTGGGCTTGCCAGTGCTTGGTGAGGCAGAAATGCAGGCTGCTGGGAGGACAGGGCCTCGGGGGGGCAGCTCTGTCACAATGTGCTTTCCCTTGGGTCCTCCTTGCCCCCGACCCCCTTTCATTGCTGTCCCTTCCAGAGATCCCCCAGTCCTTGACAGCTCTGCTTCCAAGAAGCACCTTGGAGGAGGACAGTGGTCACACTGACCTCACACCTGCGGGGTGTCCTCAGACCTAACCCCACCAGGACACAGTCACTCTCGTTCTTCTGCTTTCTCACCTCGCTCTCCAAGGACACCTGGCCTCCCACTTCCTCGAGTCACCTCTCAGCGGGCTCCTCGGCCCCCACCACCAGCTGTTTCAGACCCAGCCTCACTTTGGTGCTCCAGGCAAGGCCACCTGGGTCATGTGCTCTGCTGTGACAATTTCAGTTCCCCAAAGGTGCCTGCCATGCTCTGGCTCACCCTGCCTTTGCCTTTCAGGCCTCAGCTTAGATGTCACCTCCTTGACCCTTGATGCCAACTTCCCTTAGATCAAGTGTAAGGCTGTGAGTTCCTTCTGCACCAGTGTTTCCCGCCTCAGCTCTCAGACTTGTTGAAGCTGACCCAATTTTGCTTTCTCTTCCTCTCATGACAAACTGTGAAGAAAACAGAATTTGTCTCTCCCCTCCTTAGTGCTGTGTCCCCAGCACCCAGCATGATGTCTCCCTGGAGGTCTGGGAATGACCCACCAGGGATGACCCCCCCACACCGCCGCTTTACCCTGCTCCCAATTCCTGTCAGAGGCACGGTGACATCACAGTGGAGCTCAGTCCACATGACTTATCCAGGGCCACTGTGGATCATGCAGCAGGCTATGCCCTGGGCCAAAATGATAAATGAGACCAACAATGCTACTATCAAGAAAGTGCCAGGCTAGAGGAGGCAGGAGACATCAGCCACCTGGCAGGACACAGCCATCAGGAGATACAACCCCCCTGCTGCGGAAGGACCCGAGACTTCATCTGGGAGTGTCAAGGAGGGCTTCCCAGAGGAAGTGGCAGATGCTGACAGGTCCTTTCAGGAAAGGGAGACACTTCTCATGTTGAGGAAAGAGGACTGGGGTACTTAAAGCCAGAAGGAGGAAAGACAGAAGGGCCACCAGACCAGGGGAAGGGTGGGAAGCTGTCTAATGAGCAGAGCAAGTCCAGGAGGAAGTGGAGGTCGCAGAGCTCAAGATGAAGGCACAAAGGCAGAGGCATCTAGGAAGAGCCCAGCGTGCAGCCCAGGCCCTGACCCTGCCTGAGGGGAAGCTGTGGGGACACTTGAGCATGTAGGTGTGTAGGTCGCGTCTCCAAGATTGAGTATTAGAAAGATGACTCAGCACAGCATCGTCTCATCACCCTAATTCCTATGGGCCAGCGCTTCCCCAAGTGAGGCCTAAACCAGAAGCTGCTCAAAGCCCAAACTCTCCCGCCAGCTTCTGACCCAATGGAATGAGAAGCACCTAGGGGTGGGGCCAGACTGAGCCCTCTAGGTGACGCCAGCCCGCCCTAAGGTGCTTGCTTGAGCTCCAGAGTTCTGCAGAATCACACCCAGAGTGAAACCCCTCCTACCCCTGCAGCGGGATACTTACAGTCCTCCAACAAATGCTCCTCGTGCTACCTGCCGCGCAGACAGGAGGCAGGATTAGCACCCCTTGGGCACCCTTTCAGCTATTTCCCAGAAGCATACGGAGGACATGCTGAGTCTGATTCTCAACCTCAGACCCCTCTGAGTTTGAGCATGGATTAGATTCCCCAGGGTAGAAACAAGGACTCCAGGGGGGAACGAGAGGCAAGGACAGAGCTCAGTGCCTGGTTCTCCTGCAGGAGGCGGCAAACAGCAGAGACCTCGGAGTGCATGGCTCCAGCTCCCTGCCCAGGGCTCCTGCAGAAGGGGCTCCTAGCTACACTGGGAGGAGCAGGGCATGAAGGGGACACAGAACATACCCACACCTGTTTCATATTGTTTGCAACATTCTTTGTGGGGGCCTCAGTAAAAACACCCATGGCCAGCCATCCCTTTCAGAAGGAAGGTCCACAGGGGAGGGGACCGCGGCTGCTGCTTTATCAATAGTCAGGGGCAAAGTAAGGGCTCTGTGATTATTAGAAAACAAAATGTGCTTGGGCTTTTCTTTTTAAGGACTGGGAGATGGTCCAGGGATCAGCAGATACCGAGGACCCTCGCCTGGTCCCAGACGATGGCAGAAAATGCACCCGCTCCCTTCCTGCCATGTGTGCTGTGTGGTGTTAGGGACCCACCTGCTTCTCACTCCCGTTTCCTCACCTCTGTCCCAGGGATAATAACTCTCACCTCACTAGGATGTATGCAGAGACCCCCTGACATGGTACCTATGTTTTACAGCTTTGTAAAACGTATTACATGGAGCAGATTCTTACTGATATTATATGTGGAAATATAATATTGGCAAAAAATCACCTGTCTGAATGATGTAGTGGGAATACAAGATGGATGCGGAGCCTACCTTCACCACTCACTGGTGATCTCGGCTAAGTTACCTCACTTCTCTGAGCCTTACCTTTCTCACCTGCAAAATGGAAATTGGCTGAGGGTATAATTCAGTGGTGGAACACTTGATGAATCCCCAGCAGCACGCACAGGATGACAGGCTCCAATAGGCTCATTGCAAGATCTACTTCTGATGCCCTCTGTGAGAGTCCTTGGTCCCCAGAAGGTGCTCAGCACAGGTAGGCAGTACAGCCCAAGGGTGCCCAGGTCAGCACCATCCACCTATCTTGTGGGATGCCAGAGTCTGCTCTCCTGTGCATGTCCCCTCCTGCCCTGGGCTCTGTTCTTCACGCTCACAGCTCTGGAAGCTCCTAGCCCACCCCACTGGACGCACACACACACACACACACCCCATTCGTTCCACTGGGTTCCAGACCCGGTTTTCTTCCCCCTTCCAAGGTGCTGAAGTCTGCGAGCCAGGGTTCCAGCATCTCCCCTCCTCCTCCAGACTCAGCTCTGGGTAGCCCAGCCCCAGCGTTTCTGGGGAAAGCACAGAAAACCTCACAGCTGCCCCCACGTTCATTCCCCTTAATGTGTCTTCACCAATTTCTAGGGCTTGGAAGTCTTATCGGCATCCACTTCTTTCCAGTTAAGATCTAAGATCCCTGGAGGGGGGATGGGAACTTCTTAACCCAGTGTGGCCCAGTGGAAGTGGGTGAGAAAGGTGGCCAAGGCACAGGCAGAGACAGCAGCTGCTGCTCGCCTCGCAAGGGCCAGCTCCTTCTGGCCACCTCTTTCAAACGTCAGCTGAGCACCACACACCTGGCCCCTCCCCTGAGCCCCTCAGTCAGCCCGCTCACATGCAATCTGCATTTCTTCTTGTAGTACTTTTGAGTGCAAGCATGACTGTTTTTTCTTTTTGGCACTGGAGATCCAACCCAGGGCCCCACATGTACCAGGCAAATGCTCTAACACTGAGCCACACCCCCAGCCCCAAGTGTGCTTTGGTCTTTCTGAGACAGGGTCTCACTAGGCAGTTCAGACTGGGCTTGGCTCATTTTTTAGGCCAGGATGGTCTTGAACTTGCAATGATTCTCCTGCCTCAGCCTCCCAAGTGCTGGAATTACAGGAATGCACCACCGTGCCTGCTCCAAGTGTGTAATTAATGTGTAAGTCCTTCTTTCTGGTAAGCCTCCTGCGAGTCCACAATCAAGTCTATCTCCGATGTCCTCCTCACACACAGTGCCTGACACAATTACCAAATGAAGGCCTGCACTCGAGAATCAGCCTCCTAGCAATGCTGGAGGGGTAAATATTACCACTTCTGGATTTCACAGAGAAAGCAGTTCCTAGGGTTGTATGGACAAGACTGAAAGATGAAACATCCTCCTCTAGATACAGGTAGTGGCTGAACTAAGATCCCCACCCAGGTTTGTACTGGGCCTTTCTATATTTGATTTATGTACTAATTAGGCTGCAAATGATGACAAAGGCAATTTTTCCAAAACTAAGAAGCTGAAGCTATTATGAAGCCATAATTCCTTGTCCACCCCCAGCGCAGCCTGGCTTGCACTGAGCAACAGGATTCTGAAAGCTTTGTGCAGCCCACACAGAGCAGAGGACAAGAAACAGGGGCCGCCCTTGTCCTTGGACGGCTGAGACTGAGTCCTCCACGGAGCCCCTCCCACCTTGTCCCCACCAGGACAAAACTTGGATGAGAATTCTCAGGAGAACAAAGCCCACATTTTCCCCTGTGCACAAGTGAGGCCACTGCTGGCCTAACAATGGCCTTGCTGGGGATCAAAGAAGCTGGGCCCCTGCTGGGGACAAAGGCTGAGTCCCAGCTTGATCAGAATGACAACCAGTTCTGCCCTCCTTTCACAGCCCACCCCTCGGAGGCCCACTGGACCTTGCCCTCGCCACACAGCAGCACTCCTGGGCCTCGTGACTGCTCCTCCCCTGGGCCCCACGTCCATCCGGCTGCACCCTCAGCCTTCCACTGCAGCAAGGTCCCCGGCTTTCCCTGCCTTCGCTCTTCTCTTGCCCTTGGCACACCTACTTGGCATCAGCACTTTTGCCCCCACCATGCTCCTGGGCAGGCTGAGGCCTGGACAGATGGCATCTTATCTCTTACACGGGCAGCAGAACTGGATTCCTACCTCTGCCCCCAGTCCTGGCCACGCCACTTGCAGTGGCCGCCATCCCCACCAGGCCGTGACCACAGGGAGGCCAGCAGTTTCTCCATGGGGCTGAGTGAAGAGAAAAACAGATGGGTAATAGCTGCTGAGTGAGTGAAGCCATGAACAGTGTGGACCGAGCTCTCCAAAGGCCAAGAAATGCATGAGGGGCCATGCTTTTGGAATGAATCGAAAACTTTCTGGCCTATCCATCTCCTCCAAGTCATTAAATATCTTAAAGTATTTGCTACATTTTGAGTTCCACTCCTAATAGGTGCGAGAGATGGGATGACGAGCAAAACAAAGTTCCTGTCTCTGTGGAGTTTCAGCTGGTGAGAGGGACGGAGGGAGAGACGTGAATCAGCTGTGTAACTTAAAAGTACCACCAGTGCTCTAAGGAAACGCGCAGAGCAGGGCAGTGAGGCAGCGCCATGTGGGCAGCAGAGCCCGTGCAAGGCGCTGCTGCGGCACTAACCTAGCCTGTAACCGGGCAGGATGAGATGGCCTCTCCGGAGGCTGTGGCTAGGTCAAGATCTAAAGCATGAGTCATCACTACAGAGGCCAAGCATAAAGGGGATGAAGACTAAAAGTGTGCTCTGATTGGTACCAGTTGGAATGGGATTGCCTGCAGGAAAATTGAGTAGCTAAGCAAATGCCCAGAGAAGTCACAACAGAACTCAGCAGAGCAGCCCAGGATATGTGAAGGTCAAAGTCAAGGCCCAAAGGGTCTATGCTTGGCCTAGGGTCCTTCCCTTGCCTCCAGGAGAAATGGAACCTTGGCTCCAAATTGCTGGTCCCTGATGTCCTGTGATGTTAGCTTGGAAAGACAGGCCCCAGGGACGAGAGGGCGAAGCATCCCAGGAAAAATCCCTGTGCAGAACCAGGCTCAGTCGGGCTCTCCTGTGAAGTGAGTGACCCCTCCCGTAGCAGGCATAGCGGGCGGAGATGCCCTGGGCTAGTGCGTCCCGGATGCCTCATTTAAGGTTTGCTGCACTCTTCTATAGAGCAGCAGCCCTGCAGCCTCTGAGAGCAAGGATGGAGCCCAGTTTGGGGCCCAGTGAGAACATGTTCTGATCAAGCTTTCTCATTAACTGCCCCATTTGGAGCCTGAATTTCCTCTCTGTCACCTGGGGCCAGGGCTCTCTCCCAGCAGGCGATGTTTAGAACAGTACGTTGCTTTGTTAGTGCTGCCTAGCGAAAGCCTGTTGCCTGGGCAGCTTAAACCATAGAAGAGTATTGCTGTGTAACTCTGGAAGACAGAAGTCCAAGGCCAAGGTGATGGCAGGGCTAGTTTCTCCTGAGGTTGCTGTCCTGGACGGCCACCTTCCCCTCTAACTCATCGAGAGCTTCTTTCTCTGCTCCGTCTGCTCTTCTCACAGGGACACGCATTGTCACACTGCACGGGGCCATCCAAAGTCCTCTTTTTACCCCACTTCTTCCTTAAAAATCCTCCCTCCACATGCAGTCACTTTTTTAAGTACAGGAGGAAGAATTTCAACAGATGAACTTGGGGGACCGTGTTCAGGCCATAACAGAGAAACAACGTGTATAAAAGTCACCTAGGACTCTGTCTGGATGTGGGGGCCACGGGGAGGAAATAAATGTAGAGCATATGACCACTGCCCTTTCCCTCTTCCCCAGGGGGCAGCGAGCAGGGAGCTGAGAGAGGCCCTGGCTCTCGGTCTTGGCTGCTTCCCAAATGATGGGTGATGGATGTGGTACCTTCTCCTCAGGGACAGCAAAGAGCCCCTCACGATATCTGGATCCTTAGGTTCTCACAGAGCTCTAACACCTGCCACACTGGGAACAGGAGGAGAGGGGACAGCAGGGATTGTCCTCTTCAGAATAACTTGCTTACAAAGTGCTCAGCTTCCCCGGGCGGCTTCTCACCATGCATGAGAGTGGCAATGACTCCCCAAGGTTTCTCCTCCCTATCCTCAGCTCTGCGCTGCTGCCCTGCCCACCACGGGGCCCTCAGTTACACCACCGGACACAGACGGAGTGCTGAGGAGGAGGCCTGTTTGTCCCCAGGTTGTACCCCAGCATATTAGAAGAGGTGACTTCCTCTGGCCACCTGCCCTGCCATGGCTCGCCCGGGACTGCTGACCCTCCAGGACCAGGTGAGGAGGCCAGAGTATCACCACAGAAGTAAGCTTGTCACTGTGCTGCCTGCTCAGTGAGATGTTGAAGAGGTTGTTAGGGGTATTATTCTGTTTAAAGATTATATCAGCACATCCTATTTGCAGCCAGGGCCTGGGCAGTTCCTAAAGACTGGCTTTGCTCAATTGTATTTACTTCCTTTTTGACCCCAGTGAGATCAAGATAGTGAGCCCAGAAGAGATGAGTGAGCAGCGGAGAGCGCTGACGTAGCGCTTTGTCACTGCAAAAACAGGAAAAAAACAGCAAGTGGGTTTTGGAAAGGTGCTAAGCGATCCTCAGGCCAGTGAGGTTTTCTTGAAAAACAGTCTTTTCTGCCTCATGACAAGCCCCATATTTTGCACTAATTTTCAAAATGACCTATGCTTATTGGGGAAAATTTGGAAAAACAGAAAATGCCAAGATATTTAATATATGCACATCCGTATGTGTGTGTTCACACACACACACACACACACACACACACACACACAGGATCCATAAGCCCAGCACTGGAAGATCAGTTATTAATGTAGCCACGTTTTACTTCAAACTTACTCCTTGCAACGTTGAGATCCCATTGAAGTTTTATATCTTCACTGTTGTACTTAGCATTATGTCACAAGTAGTTTTTCAAGAAAAACTTAAATCCCTGCATAAGTGCTATCTATCGAGGGCCTTTAGACAGAACCTCTGTAGAGTATCTCTGAGTGCCAACCAACAATTACAATCCTCTTCAGCCTGAAGGAGCCAGATAGGTCAGTGCCCATTTCTCCCTCACAGCAGTTCAAGGTATTTCTTCGGAGGGGGGAATGTTCTAGGCAGCTGAGCTAGATGCAATATTATAGGCAGGCAGGCAGGGCTGGACCCTCAAAGGAGTCAGTGTGGAAGACCAGATACCTTGTTTCTATGGGGGAAAACAAACACCTCCCACTGTGGGCCAGACCTCAAGACAAAAGACAAAAAAAAAAAAAAAATGCATCCACATCCTAAGGATACACATCAGGGACTGATACTCTAAATAGATGTCCATCATCTTGAGGAAGCCAGAAGGATCCACTAGCCCAAGTCCTTACTGGCAAAGACCTTACTCTGTACGCACGCCTGCTTGCTACATGGCGCACTTCCCCACTTGATCCTGATCTAATCAACTTTAACTTTTATCCATAATCTTACTGGTTGATCATAGTTCTGTCCCAACTCTTGCCTGCCTGCTTTGTGAGTTCCCATTTTCCCCCACCCTGGACCCACCTCACATTGTGGTTTTGCTCTATAAAAATCCCTAGAAAAGAAAGACAGGGTCTTTGGCAATGCACTCAGGGCCCCTTCTGTCTCTCGGACAGAACCTTTCTTTCCATAAATATATTCTGTCCTTAAGAAGAATAAATAAATAATACCCCACTAAGCTGACATACTGCTTAAGGCCTCCCTTCTCCTACATGGGATGCTTAGGTTGCTTTTATTCTCTTTTACTGTGAACAGCTTTTGTCTGCTGGGTTGTTATAAATAACGCTACTTCTGGTGTTCCTCTGCTTCATCCTCCTTTTTCTAAGGAAACAGCCTTCATTGTGTATGCATTACTTAAAACACTACCGAGAACTAAGTAGTCGATGAAAGTCTGAGGCACCGAGGGATGAACTGCAGCCAGCAAATCCAGAAATAAGCAGAGCCTACCTCTTCCTCCTCAGCCCTATGCTCTTTCCACTGAGCTCTGTGTGCTGGGAGGTGGCCTGTGGGAGCAGCAACTGCCCGTGCCCGACGCTGAGCTCCATCGTAAATGGCTGAAGGCTCGGGCATTGTGCACCTTGAGCAGAGAAGATTCAGAAGACCAAGAACTTCTGGAAAAATGAGCAGGCTCGTCCGCTGACACCTATGGGATGGAAATTAGCAGAGATTTCCACGCAATACAAGGAAAAGGAGTGACGCTACAGATAGTAGGTCCAGAGGCTCTGACAGACACAGACTTCAGTTTCAGTCTCTACTCCGTTACTTACTGATTGTGACCTTCGGCAGGTCACTTTTGCTCTATAACACTAATCCCTTATAAGTGCACACTGTAGGAGTTTGATCTGAAGCCAGAAGCTTTTAGGATAAAGGTTGTTGTGTCAGGAGGGCTTCGGAAATGGTTACTGTTATGTTATGTTGAACACTAGAGTATAGCTGTCCATCCCTGGCTGCACGGAATGGTCGAAAGGAAGTGGGATAGTCACCTGTCCAGTGTGGGGTGGAGGCAGACAGGAGAACTGGGTGATCCGTCACATGATAGCTAAAAGTGGGACAAGCTAGAAGTCCTGGGGAAAACGCCCTCCAAAGACAAGGGAGTTGCCCTTCTGGGTCTCCAGTCACCCACTTTGTAAAAGGGAACTGATAACAATGTACCCTCGGTGGTCCAGCGGAGGGGAAAGAAAACTTCAGCAAAGATGAGTGCTCGAAATAACTGCAGAAGGTTCCGGCAGGGGGACAATCCATCCCACGATTATCAATCAGTCCGACCCAGGGATGAGTTGATTCTGCTGGGGCTGCAGGTATGAAATAAATGGAGCTTCTGAAAAGACTGCTGCCATCCCCCTCCCTGCCCAGCCCTCGTGGCAGTTTACAGCAGTGTTCAGGTGCCAGCACGGCCAGGACACGCTTGCGTTTTGCAAGGGCTGAGCGAGCTGCCTGTGGCACTGTCTTACCCCTTCCGGGAATGCCTGCCATGTACCGCGCAGACGCTGCCTGGTCGCAGTACCGGTCAGGAGCTGCAAAGTCCCGTCCCCAGCCTGCTCCACCCTAGGCATGGGGCATTGTCTAGTTTCAGACCACTGACCCCCTAGGCTGGAACGCAGAGCCTGGCGTATCTTCCATCAGCGTCCATGGGAAAGAAAGATCCCAGAGAGGCGGCCCCCCTTTCCTCCTCTGACCCCCGCCACCCTGTGTCTTTGGAGTTTCATCTCTTCATTGATCACAACTGAATCAGGTCCTTCCCCCGAAAGCTCAGACAGTCCTATTCCTTCCTATTCCCAGCCCTCATGCGAGACCAGACATTCCTGTTCCTCACTGCACCAACTTCCATCCATCACTGATGGGCAGAAACTGAGGGGGGTGGGTAGCAGCGTCACCCCATAAACTCTGACCAGCTTAGCCCTCAGCCAGTATTTCCTGAGTTAAAAATTTCAGCCTCCTGAAAGCAGCATTGGGCAGCTACAAGCTCTAAAGCCAGCTAGACCTGCCCTGGCTGTTACTAGGTGACAGAAAGCCAGTGTTGGTCAAGCCCTTAGCCTGTGCTGGACTCAAGAATTCCGGGCCGGTTATGTTCATTAGCTGCCACACTGCTGCCTGATTTGGCCAGTTCACTCTGTTCTTCCGAGCCTCGGTATCCTCATCTGGAAAGGGAGGTATCTGCAAAGGGTGGTTGGGAAGGAAGCCAGAGGCTTCACACTCAGAGCGCACTGGGCTTGGGCTCTACTCTCAGCAGGCCATTCTTCCTTAGCATACTATTTAGTGGCATAAAAACCCAACGCTCCAGGCTCCTTGCCTGTCAGACACAGATAATATCATGCATTTTGCAGGATGTCTGGGGGGATGAGAGGTAATCCCTGGTGTGCTGAGCATCTGTGACTATTTTGGATGGCATAGTGACAGCCTCCTAGCTTCACATGGCAGCTCCTTGCACACAGTGGCGAAAGCCATGCCCCTCTTCAAAAGGGGAAAAGGCATCATTGTCAGCTGACACTGCAAAAGGAGACTGAGGGAGGTGCTGTGGGGCCACTGAGGGCCCCACAGATGAAATCAGAACCTGCTCCACTAGGACTTTTGTTGGGGAGGTAAACACAACTCCATCTTCCCAGTCAGCACTTGCCCTGAGTCAGGAGGTGAGTTTTCCTCTAAAACTGAATTCACAGAATCAGATGGACTCTCAGTTCCTAGTTTCCATCCCCTCCTGTCACCGTGTTTTCCCCAGTCAATTGTCAGATAAAAGCAACTATGTCACAGGACTCTCAAAGCAATGCAGATAAGGACTTCTTGAATTTTTTACAACTTACCCTGAGAAGATCTCATGTTGAAACAAAATGCTGGGCTCAAGCCTGGCCATGCTGCAAGTCTCTGAGTGATACAGAGTGAATCTCCTGAAAGAAATGAGTGACACTTCAAGGTAAAACGCAACACCGGGCAGCTCTGTGGGTTATTTCAGAGAATTCTCACAACCACCTCTTTGAGGGTGTCTTTGCATCTCCAAGGTACAGAGGTGAGAACAGAGCTCAAGATCAAGCAGACTGGCAGGGTCTCTGCACTCACTGCTCGTGTCTCAGGTGGGGGTCATAAGAACATCTCCCCATGGGGAGCACAAGACTCGCCCCAGTGTTGTGAGGTCCAAGGCCTTTGTCCGCGTCGACTCACCTTGATCGCTGGTGTGATTTCTGCCCTCATCCGCTTTCTCCCAGCTGAACAGCTGAACTACAGAGGGCAGCACAGTGCCTAGAACTACAATGGATCCCATGAAAATTTCCCAACTTTTTGGAGCCTGCAGTCTTTTCCGCTACCATGTGATATGGTTTGAGTCTGTGACCCTAAGGTTATCTGCTGCACACCTGGTTCTCACTGTGGCAATGTTAGGAGGCAGTGTGGGCCTTCCGAAGGTGGGGTGTTGCAGGAGGTCACCGGGGACACGCCTTCTGAGAATCTGTGGGGCTCCAAGCTCTAACTCAGACCCACAGTGTGACACTCCCTCCCTCCCACACAGGCTGGTGACATCATCTGCTGGTGGGCCCTCACCAGGGCCAAAGCCATGGCCTCTGGCCATCCAAACTTGGACCCTGGACCTCCAGGACTGTGAGCTAGACAAACCTCTTTATAAAGTTAGCCCACCTCAGGTATTTCCCTGCAGTAGTGAAAAACTGGACTAGCAAACAATACTGAAGTAAAAAACAGAAAACGTCTGCCTAGCTTCAGTTAGGATTGGCCTCTCAGCTATGCATTTCCCAAGAATGCTTGCCTCAGAGCCCTGAGCATTGCACATACCGGGAATGTCACTGCCTAGTGTCCCAGGAGGACAAGAGTCACGGCTGGTGCACTTACCACTGTGTCCTCACTGTAGCTGCTTGGGGTCTGTGGAATGAACAAAGCATGAGTAAGATTCTTACTGGCAGCAGTGTGTGACAAGCGACAGAGAGGAGTCAACTGGATTCACACTGATGAAACTTCAGCCAGCTGGTCAGGGGCTTCTAAGTCAGAACCGCAGTTACGAGTGCCCAGGACAGCAAATGTCTGGACTACAAGGACTTGAGTTCAAATCTCACCTCTGCGTACTGCACGCATACTGCACAGTGCTGGGGATCCCATGCCCTTCCTGGGTGGCATCTTTGTCATCTGACATGTGCAGAGGTGGAACCAAAGAGCACACAACACACTTCCTGACCTGATGTTCATATTTCTCCACTACTAATTCCTCCTGCTCCAGAATCACAGGACATTTTGAAAGAGCTGAAACTGTATCCCAAGTATTAGAGTAGTGGAGGCAGCTACTTCGGGTATAACCCATGCTGGATGGCACCTCGCTCAGAACTGTGAATGACAGAAAACCAACAGAGAAAACACCAACAGAGAGGCTCCAGATACTAGGAGGATTGCAGAAGGGATGTAATCTCTCTCTCTCTCTCTTTCTCTCTCTCTCTCCACACACACACACACACACACACACACACACACACACACAATCAAACCAATCCTGCTACCATCTGGACAAGAAAAGAAAAACTGAGAGGGGATTTGCATGTACCACCCTATCCACCGCCTCTCCCCCCCCAAGACATTTCTTGGTTTGAAGCCTAGTTCAACTGACCATTGAACACCAACTCATCAAACACCTGGAGCAGCCAGGTACTGAGGACACACGGTGTAATTGCAGCTACTAGAAAGGCTGAAGCAGGAGGGTCATAACTTGGAGGCCAGCCCAGGGAACTTCACAAGAACCTCTCTCAAAATAAAACATGAAAAGGGCTGCGGTGTGGCTTTGTGGAGGAGCCCTTACCACTGGTAGCATGCACAAGACCCTGGCTTCACTCCTCAGCACGGCCAGAAAAAACGTGGAACCACCATTAACACAATAGAAACGCAGATTTGTAGGCTCTTTGTAGAACTAAATCATCTTCGCACAGTCTTCAGTGCTCTTCCTTGCTACGCTCATTAAATCACGGGCTCATGGTGTAAGTACGTGGCCCAGCTGGGTGCCATTCAAACATACCATGTACCTGACACGGTGTGAGGAAGTATATAAAATCCCCAGCGTTTTACCATTTTTGACTTCAAAAACAGCAGTGTCACTGGGCCCAACCTGATCTATTGCTTAATCCAGGATTTCCTGCTCCACAGCCCAGAGCCCAGGGCTCCGAGCAGTTACACCACTTGCCTGCAGGCTGCGCTGCTGGGGACAGGCCGGGCTGTCTGACCCATACCTAGCAGCTGCCCTGGGTGCTGGATGACCTGTCACTGCTCCTTAGGCAGCTGGCCACCCCAACACTCGGGGGTTGTTTTGCCACAGCGTCCTCGGTTGGGTGCCTTTGCCTGTCCCCCGAGTCCTGGGCTGAGTGTACAAGTTTCCAGGACGCTTTGTTTCTTGTCAGAAACTAAACTGCTGTTCTTCCTGGACGTGCTTTAGAAGGGAGCATGGCTGCTGACCAAACATGAAGTGATTTGCAACCCCAGCCTCCCAGAGTAGTCAGCTGCCTCCTGACCAGGAAGGAGGGCCAAGGACTGCCCCCAAGGGTCACCTGCACAGCGAGGCCTGCAGCTTCCTTGGGAATCTGCTGGTGTGGCTCCCAGGGGGCCTAGGGGCTGAGAGGGGCGGCTCCTGTTTCCAGAGCCATCAGCTCAAGGACTGAGCCATGAGTGGCTGCTTGCTGGGCCCCCAGAGGAAGAGGCCTGGACATGCACTCAGGTCCACACCATCCTGGGCCAGGGGAGGGGTCCAGAGGAGGGCGGCCTTGTCGAGGAGAGCTGAGCATCCTGGGTCACATCTGTCTGTTCCTTGAGCTCCTCAAAGACCCTCACTGTGCTTGTTCTTGTCACCACTGTAAAAAAGAGAAAACTGAGACACTGGGAAATGAATGCTTCTGCCAAGTTCACCCAGGATTTGAACCCAGGAAGGCAAATTCCAAAGGATAAGGAGTCAGGAGGGAAGGGGACTTTGTTTCTACCCAACAGTTGGCTAGGAGCCTTCCTCTCCTCTGTATTCTTCACTCCTCCCACTGCTTCTCTGAGGAAGATGTCCTTATGCCCATTTCCCAGCTGACAAAACTAAGGCTCCAGGTATTGCAATGTGTAGCCAACGTTGCTCAGGTAACAAACAGCGGAGTGAATCTGGTTAGTGCCTCCTACTCCTTCACATTGCCTGTGTGACAGGAAATTCCAAGGTCTTGGTGTTTTGCTAACTCTGCCAATAGGCAGCACATGATTTGGGGGTAAGTCAATTGCTTCTTCCCCTGTTTTCCCTCTGTGTCCTGAAAAGGTCTCAAGTATCTCCCAAGCTGATAGACATGAACCCCAGGGATCCCAGAACCCTATCTCTGTGGGAGACATCTTGCCTTGCAGCTGGATTGTGAATAAATGCCGAGTTCTGGCCCTGGAGAAGGAAAAAGGCTTAAGGGTGCCAAAGTAGCCACCACTGTTCACTAAGAAAAGTCGGGAGGGAGGAACCCAGAGATGTCAAGCCATCTGTGACAGCCTGCACAGCCCTTCCAGAGCACAGCGGCGATGGCGACAGGGTAGAGGCCCCAGGCTTGCTTAGGGGTCTGGTGACGTTTCCTGGGCCTCTGCCTGTGGGGCTCACACTCCTCCCAGACCACCCCCACTTTCTGTATCCTTTCTCATGTCAGGGTTTCATGAACCCCGTGCAAAAATTCACCCTGGGGCCACCAGTTAGCAACCCCCAGGAAGAAAGATAGATTTGCCAGGCACCTGTTCAACAAGCTTTTGTACATGATAATAAGAAAAAGAGATTCAGAATAGGAAGAAAAGTGATAGCCCCTTCGTCTCGGTGCCAGTGGGCCGGTCTCTTTGCCTTTAGTATGTTAATCCTTCCACCTAGACAAAATATTTACCCTTGCTGTACTGGCTCGTCCAGGACAGTGTACAGGACGTCATACAGACGCTTATGGGAGATTAGACATACGAACTGGGTCTGCTGGACTTAAAAATACCTGCTCCTGCTCTTTATCTGGGCAGCCTCCTGTAGGAAGTGGCTCCACATCCCCTTGGTCAAGGCATTCAGCCTCTGGGAGCCTCACTTTCCTTTACTGTACACTGGAAGTGTGTAGGAACAAAAGAAGATGCTAGTGCCTTCGTGTCAGTAGCCAGTCACTCCACAAATAGGCACGTGGCTCCTTCGGGGCACCAGCTCTGAGCTGGGTCCCCAGTTTGGCTGCTGCATGAGACTGTCCACAAGATGCCTCCACTGTGACACACCCCTCCCTGTACACACAGCCCCAGTAACAAAAGCAGGAACAGACGCGCCTCATCAAAACTCAGCCCACTCAGGGTCATCAGTGCACACCCCGCAGCATGGGTAAGCACCAGCCAGCCGTCACTGCAGACCTTACTACTGCCCCCACGTATGGAAACAGGATGCCCTCATTTCCCTCGAGAGTGGCACTTCCTGGAGCTGTCCTTCCAATGGGCCCACAGGACTTGAGTGGGCCCCTGGAATCAGAACTTGCAACACACTAGATTTTTTTTTTTTTTTCCTAATCCTCCAGAAGGTGGTAGCCTGGAAAATCCCAAAGGTGAATCAGAGAGTTTCAGAGAAAGTGACCAAAGCTGTGACTATCGGAGCTCCTGGCTGGGGAGCCTCCAGGCTCTAGAGCAGGAAAAGGGAGCAGCAGAGAGTCACAGGGGTAACTGAGGGACAGGCTGTCCATCTGCAGCGGAGGGCGCCCAGCCAGGGCTCCCAGCACCCTGGCGTCTCTGTGTCAGCTGTGGGTGTCTGGGCAAGTCCCTCCGAGCCTCAGGGTCCTCATCCATGAAATGTGGATAGAATTTCCACCCTGGCTCACTCTCTCCCAAGGCTGCTGTAAACACAAAAGGGGGAAGTACGGTGTTGTGCAACAATTATCTACACAAAAGGATTCATTAATCCTATACTTATTGATCACCCGAAAACCTGACAAAGTCACCACTACCACCGGGGAGCCTGGGGGAACCAAGCTGACCACCCTCCTCCTTCTTCCCACCCGGTACTGGGCTTTCCCGGCTGGTGACTCTCAGCAAACGAGGCCTGTGTACACCTGGGTGAGGGTCAGGGTCTGGGGGCACAGAGTCTGGGGAGAAGGGAACATCAGAAGACACCCCGTGTTCAGAGATTTATCATTTACCCAGAGGCAGCCGGGTGGGGGAGCTGCTGGAATGACACTGTGACATCTCCATTCCAGAACGATGACTCTGGTCATGGTGGGGGCAAAAGGAAAGCAGCTGGCTGGAGCCAGCGAGACCTGGGCAGGGGCTGCTGCAGGTGTCTAGGTGACAGGGAACACAGCCCTGAACCATGGAGTGGCACACAGGTTAGAGACTTAGGTCACTAGGTAAAGACTTCCCAAACCCAAACTGCAAGAGGCTGAAAGCAGGCCTGGGGATGGGACACAGCCGGCTTGCTCCGGGCAGGACTTCAGTCCTCAGCATTGTGTAAGTCCCCTTTCTCTTCCTCACCTCCACTGTGACCCACTCTTACACGTACACACACACACACACACACACACACACACACACACCGCCGCTGCCAGCACAGCCCCTCAGCCTCAGGTTGGCCTGGGCTTATCAAGGGCTCCGCTCTCCCTTCCTGATGCTGATTCAGCCCACTCCTGCGGAGCACCCTCCTGGCAGCCAGCCCTGTACCAAATGTCCTCAGGGTGTAGCTCCCTTCATTCTTGTCACAGATCCCTGGCCTGGGCACCTGTTCTCATCTTACCACCTCAGAGACTTGGCCTAGGTCCCTCAGCAAGTAAGCCAGTCCATCTTTCGCTCCTGTAACAAAATGCATGAGGCTGACACAGAAAAGAGGTTGACAGCTCTGGTTCCTGGAAGCTCGAAGTCAAAATGCTGCATCAGCGGCACGCTGACTCCATCACATCTTGGTAGGTGGCATCAAAGAGGGAGCATGTGCAAGAGGGAGCAACCGCGTAGTGACACAGGGATTTGGGGACTGGGAAGGAGTCATGATCCCCCTTTCTTTCTTTCTTTTTCTTTTTCTTTTTTTTTTTTTTTTTTTGGTGCCGGGGATCGAACTCACAACCTCATGCTTGTCAGGCAGGTGTTTAAGCCACTGAGCTAAATCCTCAGCCCGATCCTCCTTTCAACAACTCTTCCCGGCGGACTAATCAAGGTTCCTCCAGAGCTACCTTAGCTCATCTCCAAGAGGGAAACACCCCAGATGTCCCAGTTACCTCGTGTCGGGCTCCGCTTCTTACTGTCCACCCTGAGGACCTCACTTGCAGCACTGGAGCCTGTCAGGGACGCTCTGGAGCCACACCCAGCTGTGGCACCGACCACACCGCTGCTAGCGCTGGGGTGTGTGGATGTCCACCTCCGGCTCCTTTTTTTCTTTGACCCTCCTACTTTGCCCCCTGACTTCTGAGTCTTAGACTGAGACCAGGGAGGTTTCCACTGTGAGGGGCCTCTCCCGTAGGTTCTCAACAGACTCGGCTGGACAAAAAGCATCTTTCTGTTTCCATAGGACGTGACCTTCCCACAGAGAGGAAGCGACCATAACGTGCCACCACAATGTACTCACCACCGCGACTGTACTTGTAGGGCAGGTACTTTATATGGAGCACTATTTTAAGTGTGTTGTATGTAGGTGTCACAAAACCCAGTAATACAGAGACAATGGAGGCACAGAAACTCCCGATAAACCACTGACGGGTACAAAGACAATGGGCAGTGGACTGGGGAAGTCCAGCATCCGTGGCTTACCATCCCCAGCGCTTTCTGTCTGGGACAGACAACCCCAAACCACGTCTGATACTGTCCTCCCTTTAAGAATGAAGATGAGGTGTGGTGAAGGACAGTGACAGAGCCTGGGCTATTCCCCCTGACCTCAAGCCAGTGTCTGTCCCACCCCTGATGCTGCATGTCTGCAGGCTCCCATTCCAAATCCAAATTCTGCCCACCGCTGGTCCCTAAGGGATCCACCGTGCTGGGGTGAGCCTCATGCCCACACCATCAGGAAGCCAGACCCTGGGACAGGAAAGGGCCTCACTGATGCCCGTATCCCTGCATCAAGGCTGGAGCTGGGCCTTGCACTGCAAGCAACTCAGAGCTTCAGGTTGGGGAAAAAGCCGAAGCCTGCGTGTGCAGAGACGAGAAATCCCTGGAGTCCTGCTCCTCTGTTCCTCCTCGGCCCACAGGAAGGCTGCACCAGAGCCCAAAGCCAGGGATGGGGTTTTCTTTACTTCCCTTCCTGAGAACTCACGGTGACACCTGCTGAGTCTGAGGCACCGTCACCACCTAGCACCTCCACTACAATGTCTCCTACAAAGGAAAGACTTTAGGATGGGGAATGGCTTTACTCAAATCCCTTGCTGAGTCAAAGGGGAAACTGAGGACTACAGCAGAGGGACTGAACCTAACCCGGCCGGGTCAGTTCCAACAATGGCCTAGGGTAAAGTAGAAACCAAACCTGTCCACTCCCAGCTCTGGTTCTTTCCATTACACTTTTCAGGGCCTCCCAGAACATTCTGCCCTGAGGCAATATTTTTAAAAAGCGATTTGTATTGTTCTTAAATCCTGAACAATTTTAGAGGTCCTTTCCAAAACCTATTTTTAAGGACAAGGAAAAAAACAGTCCAGGGAAGGATTTGTCCCCTTTTTCCCTTACTTAATCTGTTTACCTCGGAGGGCCTGGGCCAGGTCCCAACCCTGGGCCTCCCTTCTCCCCTCCAGGGCTTGAAGGGGGTACGCTCGGGCCAGATCGATGAGTTCAGTGAACCCATGTTTATGAAGTGCTTCAGTTGGCAGAGGGTTCTGTGCTACACTTTGCAACAAGGCGATTACAAAAGAGACCAACTGGCCTGGCTGTTTTAGTCGGGAGTGGCGAATGGCCTTTACTTCATTATGAAGTAAACCTGGAGTTCGGTCCAGCTCCAGCTCACACAAGCTGTTTGAGCTCAAAGCCATTTGTCTTGTATCAGCTTCGGTCTTTCCTGTGTATAAAATGAGAACCCTCCTGCCCTCGCACATGGACACGAGAGGAGTGAGCAAGCTAAGGCACTCAGCACATCATAGCGCTCAGGACACACAGGGACATTATCTTCGTATTCCATGACCCATATACACTACACAACCAAAAAGGTAAACAACTCCCGGGGTCTGTTATCCTGATACAATCAGAAAACATGGGTGAGCATCAGAGGCTTTTGATTGATTCCAGGTGACAAATTCATGGTGCTAATAGGTACCTTCAGGACTGGCAGCGTGGTTGTGGTTAATCTAATCAGAGAAAATCCCAGGTCTTTTGGGGGAGCTACTGAGAAGAGGCACTGTTTTTGTTTTCATCTTTTCTTTTTGGCTGGGTGTGAACAGAGACTGAAGACCACAGCTGCCCGCTGCCGTCTTGCTCCTGAGTGGGAACTAGAGAGGAAGACAGAGGCGAGAAGTGACCTGGGAGTGAGCACCAGCATCCCGGTGACACGTCTGAGCTCTGTCCTCATCACGTCCCAGCCTAGGGTGTGGTAAGTGCCCTCCTTGGGGAGCAGCATCCAGGCTGTCCCTCACTTACTAGGGGAAGGATCTCAGTTGCCACAGCAGTGCTGAGAGAGCGAGAACCCCCAGCCTGCTGTGTGAGGAGCTAGGACAGCACATGGGAAGGAGATGCGTGGGAGACCGAGGAAAGTTCCAGCTCTTAAACTGGACAGCAGGTATCTCTGATGCTGTTCCTTATGCCACATATATCTCACAATATATGTTTAATTTCACCTAAAGAATGTAGCATAAATGTTTACATGAATATGCTAGAAAGGTGTGCGTGTAAAAACGGTCATGTCTAGGACGTCAGATGTTGAGGGCATTCTGTCAGTTTCTACTTCATACTATAGTGAATTAGTAAAATTATTCTCAACTTATGTTTAAATAAAAAACATTTTAAGGCTATACTTTCAGGGATCATTTCTATAGTATGTTACTACAGAAGCTTCTCTGATAGTGTTGCTGTTATTCCGGTGGCCTGCTGTGAGGCTCTGTGCCAATTTCACTGCACTGCCTCAGTGGTTATATCCTGTCTTGTTCTGCTGTATTTTACTACCTTCAAAATAAAATAAATAAATAAAATAAAAAGTAATAAGAAAAAATTTTAAAAAGTAAATAACAACAACAACAAAAAAGATCAGCAAGGTACTGAGCAACCTGAAACATGATATAACTAAACAGATAATAGACTTAAAAAGCAAAAGGAGGACAAGCAGGTGCTTTAAAGGATATAACTGCATGTATATTTAAGGGTGTAGGATTGATAATTATGTTGCTAAGTTTTTGTTGGATCAGAGAATAGAGCTGTCTGCAGCCTCATTGTTTGAATGTCCACTTTGTACGCTTTGATTTTGTAACTTGAACAACTACATCCAGGAAGACAATATGTAATGTATCAGCTAGTGATTTCTTACTGTTCATTTTTTCTGAAATTCTGTATTGTTTCTACCCTTTTTTCTGTTTTATTTTTCCCCTCTCTTTAAATAAAATTTTTAAAAAAGAAAAAAAAGAAAAGAAAAATAAAAAAGATTTTAATTTTTTAAAAAGTAGGATAATGGTATTACAGTCCAATAAACTTATATAATTACCTATGATATTTTAGGCTACCATTTGAGGATAGAATTGTAGAAATCATGTAGTATCAATTCGCCTTCAAAGCTTCAGAGAGAAGTAGGCATTCAATAAAGGCCACACATGGCAGATACAAGAAACCCCTTTTAGACCTAATGAAATCAGAGTAAGCTGGCAGTAGTTTTACCATGATGCCCTGAAAACATCTTTCTGCAAACATTTCATCTCCCCAGGAAGGTTCCTTCAGCAAACATTGAATACAACACAGGCCATGCAATTCCCCAGGTCCTTGGGCTCTTGTCTCATGTAATTCTTAATAAATATGCTGACAGAGGTGGATTATTATCCCATTTTATAGATGACCAGAACAGAGCTCAGAATAAAGAAATAAGGAACTTGACTGATTCGGCCCAACTCCTGTCTCTGAGCAAAGTGCCTCCTTTCTCTATTCAACTGGGGGATGATCTCAAACTCAAATGACGCATCCCGCTCACGCAAGTTCCCATGCCTCTTGCCTCAGCAGCCTTAGAGCCTGCAGATCGCTTCCTTCCTCACCTTGGGCCAGTGTTAAATATAGGCTCACCTCGCCATCTTCCTGCTCCCATGTTTCCTCCCGACTTCACGGACCACCCACAGTATTTCCCTAGTGCCTTCTGCGCTTCCCTTGGGAGTCTGATTTTGAACCCAGTGTCTGGTGAACTTAGCTGCATTTCTCATCCTTCCACGTCAGCCTGACGCCAAGTCAGGAGAAGTCTCCCGAGGTTTTAGTCATCTTTATAGTTAGGTCCCTCTCAGCGTCAGGCCACCCCTACAGAATGTGGAGGCGGCGGGGTGAGGAGAGAGGCTGGGTTGGGGATGCCAACAGACTTCCATGTAATCCTAACTGTGCAATACTTCGAGTCTTTTCTTTCCTTGTTTCTAAAACGCAGGTGATAATACGGATTTTCCAGGTCAAACGTGAAGGTTAATTAAATAATCTTGGTATAAGTATTTTGTCACCTGACTCTTGGGAATTTTTAAATGACTTTTGCAGTTTATCTTTCCTCTAATGTTGTAAAATCTCCCAAATTCTCACCTTATAGCTAAGGACTTAGCTATAAGCTAAGGTAACAGTCCTTAGCTATAAACTAAGTTAGGAAGCCATAAGCTTCTAAGACACACTATCACCTAAGTTTGAATCTCAGCTCTAACACTTTGCAGCTATGTAACCCTGGACATTTACTTAAACCTTCTGAATCTGTTTCCTCAACTGCACATTGACTTTAAGTTACTTAACATAATTCCCGGCCCACTGTAAACATGCAATTTCTATGGCTACTGTGGGGATCTTCTAAATGCCAGGCTCTGTGCTAAACTCTCCAGCATTGTCCTCATGCTCACAATAACCTGGGTCACATTATCTCACCTTTGAGCAGGGAAATTCACAGGGGACAAAAACGCCCAGCTCCCACGCTAATAGGTGGCAGAGGCTAGGTTTGCCCCAGGCCTTCAGTACCACAGTCCCTTTCACCCTGCTGTCCGGTTATCTCCCGTCACTTCCAACTCATTCTCTAAGGAGTTCTCTTTGCTCCTTCATGGTTTCCTCTCCTGTTATCTCTGGGACATTTCCATATTAATCTTAGTTTCCTTTGCTATTTATATTCTGTTCCTTGCCCATTCTGTATCACAAGGTTTGATTAGTCAGACATTATATCTCAGTGGTTTTGACCCTAATGGAAATGTCCCAGAACATTCTGGAACCTTCACCAATCTGGCCCTGATTTCAGTCATGAATGATAGACTTTATCAGAGGGCAGATGGCAGCCTATTGTTGGAATATAAGGGACAAAAATGATCATGTTCACAAACCTCCTACAAGACAGGACTCAAGGACCTGCCAACTCAGCTGCTGTCCACACGGCCATTGGAAATAGGACAGTGCCATCCAAACTGCTGATGGCTCAGCCCTGCTTGCTGTGAGCAGAATCTACTCGGAGCAAAGACGTATAGCCACAGAGATAGTCATGCATCCATAATGAGCAGTAAAAGTTAAAACCATAGCAGCTACCAGCCTCCTAAGACAAAGAGGTAGTGGCTCAGGATTAGTGGTTCCCTGGTCATCACCCTCTTTTCCAGACCAGTTCCATTTCACCTGCTCCAAAGAAATGCCAGAGATGTCTGTAGGCAACGGACAAGCTCTGCCCTTTAAAGCAAAATAAACACACAAAAGGAAAAGAAAGGAAACCAAGACCCTCGACTTGTTCACTTTTCCCCCCAAGAACTGTGCTTTCTTCTTCAAAACCACTTTCCCTTTAAGAAAGAAGCCTCTAGAGTCCTGTAGTGAAGGAGGACAGTGATATCTCAGCTGACCACAGCAGCCCCAGCCATTGGCTCTGTAATAAGAAACTCCCCTGGAGGCCAGGGGCTTTCAGGGGAGGGGCAAAGTCCAAGCCCCTGGCCATCTCAAACATCCCAGCACCCCCAGCAGGAGGTGGCAGACAGCAGAGGTCCCCCTGTGGCCTGCTTCAGCAAGGTAACCCAGGCCCTCAGGAGGGAACACCAGGCCAGGCCAGGCTGTACTCACGGCAGTCACATGGCTCAACAGTGCCCTTCTCTGTGCCGGGCCTCTGCAGATTCAACCCCGAGTGCTCAAGGCCAGACCAGACCCAGGAGCTAAAGCCCCAGCCCCTGCAGGGGGAAAAATCTTCCAAGCTTCCCAAGCATTTGGGATATGACACTGCAACCCTGAAGGCACTTCCTTGTGCGCCAAGCCATCTCCCACTCTCAGCTTCCCAGCGAGGGTCACTGGTGTTTCCCTGTCACTTGGCTGGGAAAAAGCCCAGCATCTACACCCTGAACCTTTGTCCTAAGAGGAACAAAGGCTGCTGATCCCACTTGGGGAATGTTTCCCCCACAATTTAGACATGCATAATCTCTACTTTTCAATGCTGATTATTTTCCAGCTAGGTCGTATTTTCAAGGAAACGCAGTAGTTAAAATCAACTGGTACTGTCACTCACCGTCCCTAAGCTGAGAAGGACTCCTTCCTTCCCCACCTCCTCCCCATAACCCCTGCTCTGCAGATGAGGCAGAGCACGGGCACACCCTTCCTCCGGAAGTGTGGCCTGGCCTACCTCCCCCACCCCCAGCCACCCAGCTGGCACCT
>PVLA01011082.1:0-56588 GCA_004027455.1 Hydrochoerus hydrochaeris
CAAAGGCAGAAAAATAGCATAGCAGAACTGAAGCAGAGAAGGATAACTAGAATCTCTAACATAGATGGCCTTGATACGCTATATTGTTAATAGTGCACCAGGATTTAAAACCCACATTACTCACACTACACTGCTTAGATGTATTATATTCTGTTCCAGGCATTCTACCTGTACTAGATTTGAGGGCACAGACAGCAATCCCGAAAATAACAAGATATAGTATGGTAATCATCCTTAATTTCCTATTAACTTAATTTAAAGCTCTGTAAAACCTACACTGTTTTACCATAACTGATCGTAATTGAATCTGGTTTGTTGGATCATGGTTTTGTATTGATAGATTTTATTCAAAGCTGTTATGATTGATAGTATCAAGTCTAAGAGTATAGGCAACTGCACTTAAGATGACAAGATCCACTAGACTATCCACTACGGTTTGATTATTACCTGCCTTTGAAGTTTTATATTCTCTACAATGTTTTATTTTTACTAATATTGTTATTTACTGCTATACTCAATTATACTTCTATATTCAATTATGCCTGATAATATAGACATTGTATTGAAGATAATGAGAAACAACACAGTAATCATTGTAGATCACCTTGTATTGTGGTTTTATACGACTTTTTGGTTTTATGTTTTTATAGGAATTTGTTTTGTTTTGTCTTACTAAGTTTTGTTTTTCCTTCTAATACAGAAAGGATAGAAATACATGCAGAGATTCATGCATGCGTAGCTGTTTACACTCTCACTGTTTGACTATCTACTTTGTATGCTTTAATTTTGTAACTTGAACAACTATTTCTAAGAGGACAATATGTAATTTATTAACTAGTGATTTCTTATTGTTTATCTTTTTTTGGAATTGTGTATTATCTCTAACCTTTACATGCTTTTGTTTCTCTTTAAATAAAAAAATGCAAAAAAAGTCATAAAGTCTTGAATATAAAGCACTTTTTACCATTTGTTTTTTTCTTTACAAAAAAGATACAATTTAAATATGGCATTATTTTTTGGGCTGCCAAAGGGTAGCTATGTCTCATTTTTCCCAAGTGGATACAATAGGTTCTTTGTAATTACACAAGAATATAAGCTAATCTTTTGAAGGGTCTTAGAACTCATTCCAGCAGTTAAGAAGACATCCAAATGGGGACTCAGAAAGAATAGAAGTTGTTCCCATCTGAAGAAGAGAATTAAGAGGATCTAGAATTTAACAGTGGTACTAAGCTCTTCAGCCCCATGGGAGTTTAATCTGGCTAGGCTGAATTCCTTTGAGACTGGCTGTCTCCAGACTTAACTGAGCACCAATGGACCCATTGGATTTCTCCTACAAACATAACTCATCTTTTGGTTGAAAAGCCCATTACTGGCTAGATGCCTTACTGGCTAGATGTCCTTTAGCCAATAAAAAGGGAATGAGACCCATCACTAGAGAAAAATTCTACTCACTAGAGTAAGCCATGAGACATATGTATCTAATAACAGAATCTCAAAATGAAAGCCAGGCACTATGTAAATTTAGTCAGCAAAATACAGGTTATACATCCTTTCAGACAGTGGAATACCACCGGAAGCAACAGCTCTAAGTGGGGTTTTAGGGCCCAGAGGGGATGAGTCAGCAAGAGCTGGCTCCCCTGCTTGCTGACTTACACAAAAGCAGTGCCAAGAGGTTTACACAGACCAATTTTTCTATTCTGGAGAGAAAAAATTGGTTTATGACGACTTCCAGATGATACTGTACTTCTAAACCCTGATTTTTTATTTCTTATTTTTGTTTTTATTTTGTTGTTGTTGTTTGTTTGTTTTGAGACAGGGTCTTGTTACGTATTTCAAGCTGGCCTTGAACTCATTATGTAGTCCAGGCTGGCCTCAAACCCACAGCAATCCTCCTGATCCAGTGTTCTGAGAGCTGGGATTAGAGGTGTGCACCACAATGCCTGGCTTTAAACAGGTTGCTTTGAGTTGTCCAACATCAACAACTAAACAAACGGAACACTCATACCTGAAAGACTGAGGGAGAGAAGGGATCAGAAAAGAAGGAAAATTACTACAAGTTATGGAAAGTGATAGGTTTTTCCTCATGTACCAGCTCCCGTTGGCGTTGGACAGCGCCACCTTGTGTTCTTTACGCAAATCGACAAGTCAAACCTCCCGCTTTTCTCGCATGCGCAAAGCCTCCTCCTAACAGCTGTCAATATGTCGTTCTGTCTGCCCCTTTTGCTCCGTCCCTGTTAAATTCCAAATTAAAAACTCCTAAGTTTTTCCTGAAGTTTCTGAAGGGTTCTTGTGTCTCTTCAGCAGCTCTCCTGTGACCTCAGTAAAGGCCTGCTTTCCTTCCTCCTGTCTTCTCTTTTCTCTCTCACCCCAGAAAGGAAGTGTTGGGACACAATTATAATGTAAAAACACATTTATAAAATAGCAAACTTATAGGTATTTCATGAACAATTAGAGGTCTCTGACCAAGTTTCTGTTCTGCTGAAGTCAATTGACCTTGACAGCGGCTTATGCTAAGCTACATATTTCTGATGAGTACTGAGTCAGAGTAATTGCCTGTGTCTTAAGGCACCGTGGGCTAGTCAAGTACACTTTGTAAGGGCCCCCTCCCCAGAATGTTTCTATATTATGGTAATGTCTTTCACTATGTTCACTCAGTAAGGGCCCCTCTCCTTGTTTTCCAGAGTGTTTCTATATTACAATTCCTTTGTTTCATCAAATCTGTTCAAGACTACTGTGCTGTCAATATATGACGCATGCAATCAATTATGTAACTTTATGTCACTTGCTTTGTGCCTCTTTTAAAGTCTATATAAACTAAGCTCTCTGAGATTCAGGGCTATTGCCTTGTGGAATTATTTTGCAACAATCCACAGGCATGAACATCCAATAGTCTACTGGCATGAAGAGTCAATAATATGCCAGCATAAAGATTAAATGCTGCCTTATTATCTCTTCGGTTCAAAGAGTCTTCCTTTTGTTTTATTTTGGTTTGGTTTGCTAATTTCCCCACAACAGAAGCACTCCATGTGAGTCCATGATCTATGGGGAAGCACAAACATACTTGCCACTAAACAAAGAGCCATGCAAGTTCAAGCCAAGTTACCAAAAGCTCCACAGAGAAAGGCAACAAGCCAAGTTCATATTCGCCAATACCCTGCTGTGGGCAGCTACGCCAAAGCATTGGTTTACCATGGGCCTTCTCTCCTCTGCTTGGCTTACACAGTCCTCCAATGAGGCATGTGCCACAGCCTTCAAGATAGACTTTCCACACTGTATCAATCAATAGAAGAACATAATCCCCAAAATCAGCAAGGCCTTCTCAGTCCTCCCTAAAGACAGAAACTTTTGTCCCACAATCGACTCTTACAATCTGTCTGCTTCTCCTCCTGGGAATTTAATTTCTTGCCTAGGGAGGGGAAGAGAGGGTCTCCAGGTGGAGTGAGGAATTACCTTCCTTGCTGGTTGGGTTATCTGATACCTGCTTCTACTTAGGTCTCTGGAGGTCTCTGGGTTGCTAACACCTTTTGTATCTGGTGAGGTTTCTGGTCTGCTGATACCTCTGATATCTGGTGAGGTCTCTAAGCTGCAATAAAGTCTCTTGCTTTGCAAGGTTTGGTAAAGTTTCCCTGGCTGGTTCGCCAGATGTTATAGTTGAGTGAGCCAAAAATACTACAGGCTCTTCTGTACAAAGATGAAAGAACTGCCAAGTATAAACCTTGTGGTATGTAGTAAGAAGCTACTTTTATTGATGATCATGGCATGATAGCAGCAAGAACAGTCAGTGTGAAGTGTGAAGGGGAAAAACAAAAGGACTCAATAATTAAAGATTCCAGTATTTACAGAGTGAGACACTTTTGATCCTAGATGCCTCCCACTGTCTCTGTCACTAATATCAGTGAAAGAGTTTTGCCCTAGAATAAATTACTTTATGGTTATGGTGGTGGTCTAACGTGGTGGAAGGCCAAAGCAGGAACGCTTACCACCTCCTGCTTCTTCCTCAGCCTTAATTGCAACTCCCCTTCCTGTTTGCACATGAAGAAAATTCCAATCAGCTCCTTGTGTCTCATCAATGCCCATCCTAACCACACCCCCCATCAGAGGTTATATATACATATAGCCCATACCCTGTTGCGGTCAGAGAAAGCCAGGCTGCCTATGGTCATAGACTTCTCTCCACCTCCTTGGAATAAAGGCTACTTTTTACTTTATATTTTCTCTCTTATTGCGCCAAAACCCCTAACAATCAGTAATGTGCTGCCTCTGGAATCCTGACCTCCTAAATTTAATCCTGGATAATCATTAGGGTGGTGTTGTGTTTATGGTGAAATGAAGAGAAGGGTGTAGTTCACATGATTTCCCTGTTTCTAACTGTATTACTATGGCTGCAGAGGAAGAGGAAAATATAAACTGTGCTTCAGAGAAAAACTGCTTCAGAGATCTAAGAGATTGGGGGAAAAATCAGGATGAAGAAATAAAATAATTAAATAAGTAAAAAGCAATTTGGCTGAACTTAGCAAATTGAAGTTGAGATCTCCACAGTTTCTGTCCCTTTTTAAGTCCCTCCATGGTCAAGATAAATGTCACCTGGTTGGGTATAGTCGTCCTGGAGGCTGAAATAAAGAATTTAATCCACTCTTAAAATAAATTTGCACATGCATCAGTAAAAGAGAAATGAGAAGAGTTTATTACAAGTATGTAGATTATAGGATGCACTCAGTAACAGAGTGCAGTTGCTTAGTGAAATGAGGCAAAATACAGTCGGGAACTGGAGATGTTTAATGTGTTGTAGGTGGCAAAAATCTGTGGAATTTGATAATCTATAGTTTTGATCTCCTCTAGTAGGTGGGAGAGATGGTCCATCCACAGTGAGATAATGGTTCTTTTATATGGGAAATCCTAAAAGGTGATCTAGTCACAAATGCAAGAACACCATTTACAAGTAAAAGGGAATGGATAACCCATTTGTAGATGAAAAGGAGTTACCTACTTTTATTATGTTTTGGGATAAAATAAATAAAGGGGGAAAAACTGGGCTGGGCTTGTGGCCTGAAGTTGTAGTGTTTCTTAAAGTTACAATTTCAAAATCTCAACTTCCTGTGTCCCTTTTCACCTAGTTTTCATTTCTTCTATGGTACCTCAGTCACTCTAGGCTAGTTACTCTGAAACTTATTAAAAGATTGTTGTAGAACAGACAAATAATCCAGGCTCTTATGCATAACAAAGAAAGAATTTCCAGGTATATACCAAGTAGTAAGCAGCAAGCACTACATTTACTGAAGATTGCAGAAGTTTATGCTCAGGGAAAGTCTGTGCCAACAAAAGATTTAATAGACTGAGAAACGTTCTTGGATAAGAGTATTCTGGCTCAATAGAGAAGCAAAAAGTACAAAAAGAAAAGAATAGGATTATGGAGGATGTGGAAAAGAGCACAAACCCATGTTGGTTGGGCTGTCTCCTTCGACCAGATACAGACAGGCAGAGGGTTATATGACCTCTGATCAGAAGTTGCGCCTGGGGCGGGTATTGATGACATGTGAGGACTTGCTTGGAATTTTCTTTGTGTGCAAACAGGAAAAGGAGTTGCAATTAGGGCTGGAGAAGGAGGAAGCAGTAAGCATTCCCGCTTTGGCCTTCTGCCAGGTTAGTCCACTGCCATAATTGCACAGTAATTTATACTAGGGCAAGACTCTTTCAGGTAACAGAAAAGGCACAGCACGTGGCAGCAGCAGCAGCACGCAGCATCAGAATGAAAGGTTGAGACAGCCCAACAGCCATGGGTTGTGTGCTCCATTCCACATCCTCGATTCAACAGACCTGTTTTTTCGTTTTGTACTTTTTGCTTCTCTATTGTGCCAGGTAACTCTAACATTTTGGTGATGTGACTGTTGTACCCCAAAAGGCTGCACCCCAAAATAAAATGAAAATTGTAAAAAGGCAAAAAGAATAAAAAGGCCAAGACGTCTTAGAGGAAAAAGAAAAGAGTGCTTTATTGTTTAGGCTGGTATCCAGCGACACGGTGAGGATGGAATTTACACTGCTATGAAACTAGGCTAAGATTTGGGGTGGTTTATAAAGGGAAAAACCGCAAAGGTTGGGGGGGAGCCACACCTGTGCATTCCTGAGGAAACAGGACATCCTGTTGTTTGCCTAGGGTCAAAGTACAGAGGTTTGTGGCTAGTCTATTCCAGGGATACATTACGCATGCGCCTGCAGGCCGTGGGCATTAAGGGAGGAACACAATTACTGGAGTCAGGAGAAGTACAAAGTGCGATTTGGGACAATGGTTGCAGTTTAGGTCAAAGGGTGTGGCGCATACAGAAGAGAATGGCGGCTGCTTGAGTTAGATTGCAACAGTGACTTGGATGGCAGAGCGCTAGCTCCTGGGAGTCACTCCGAGTTTGAGTTCAAGCTCCCCAGCCTATAAACCACCTTTCCTTTCTCTGGGACCTGTTTATTTGCTGACACTAATCCTCATTGATCACAGGTGAGCTTCTGTCTAGTTTTCTATTTCTGTTCCTAAAATTCGCAAGCTTGTGTCAGAAAACCTATCTGTTGCCATCCCTGGACAGAGATAGCAATTTTCACGTTCCTTGGGCAGGACAAAACTCTGACCCTCTTGTTCTCTGGGACTCCACCCCGCACTCTTTGATGACAGCTGATGAGAATGGGTTTGGACCTTCTGTGTCACACTTTTGAAACAGGTGATGACTTCTTTTGATAGGTGTGATCCAGGACAGCTTCCATGTTCCTTGGTGGGGAGCTAATGCTCTTATGTCCCGAGGCGAAGTTGTTCTCTCAGTTTACTTATAATTCGGTCATGGGGACCATTTGCTGTCCCCCAAAAAACACACCTCTGGTTCATAACCTTGGTGTTCTTGGCCTCAAGAAGGCTATAAAAAACCAAAAAAACTGATCTTTTATTTATAGTTTTGTCACAATGGCAGCAAGGTGGCAGACACTCCTCATTTTTTGGTCTTTTTCACTTTGAAGATGTGTCCTTCTCTCATTCTGTCTTGTATAATGGCCCAAATACTTCTGGCTCACTCTGCTCCACCAGGAACTCTCCCTTCCTCCCCACCAGACTCCTTAGATGATGCATCTCCTATCTTTACAGCTCCTCCCCCATATCTCCAAGACCAAACTCCACAGCTTTCTCAGCCAGAGGTTTCTGTGTCCCCTGTGTCGTCCTCTCCCCATTTGTCACCTCCAGTGGCCTCTAATCCTTCCCTTAGTTTCCCTCCCCAGTCTCAGATTTCTCAATCCCTTCCACCTGAGCCATCTATTCCATCGGACAACTCTTCTTCTTTGTCCCCTACTCCTGCATCGCCATTTTCCCTACCAGCTCACCATATTCAGTCTTGTATGTTTCAGCCACCTAGCAGACCATATGTTATTTTACTGCCATCTTGTGATTTCAAACCACATGGTCCTCATCAGCCATTTTGCTGCAGCTCACATGGAGGATAGCTGCCATCTTGCAGCACTCCACCATGTGACAGTGTACCACCCTCTTGTAACATGTCACAGGGTAAACGGCTGCCATCTTGCAGTCCCTCACCATGGGATAATCAGCAGCCATCTTGTTATAGGTCACATGATGGTCAGTCACCATCTTGTGTTCCCTCAACATGTAACCATGAGCAGCCATTTTGTTGTGAGTCTCATGGTAACCAGTTGCCATTTTGTGCTTCCCTGAAACAGGGTGATGAGTGGTCATCTTGTGGTTCATCACCCAGTAACTGCCCACAAATGCCTGCTGGGTGGTTGGCTGCTCAATGACCATCTACACCTCCCACTCCACAGCCTTCTCAGCCTCAGTCCCTATTTTCCCTTCAAAAACAGACTGATCCCAAGGGACTAGTTCATATTCATGTTCTTTTTTCTTCTCGACTACCTATCAGAGTAACCATAAATTAGGTTCCTTTTCTGCTATTCTTATTTCAAGAGATCTCTATTAATTAACCTACAAAAAGGTTCACACTAGTCTATTTATTATAGTTCAAATTGGCCAAACATATTTGAGTGCACTCTGATTTTGTAAGATGTTTGTCAGTCTATATATCTATTGTCTGTTTGTCCATTCTGTTTATACTGTACAGATCGTCTGTCCATGTTTGTCCATTTGTCTGCTCTGTAAACAGCTGTTCCTCAACAATCTTTTTTCCTTTTTCTTTTGCATTTTCAGATCATTTAATCAAGGTTTATTTGGGTTATAGATTTAAAAAGCATGCTTCCACCTAGGCTGCCAGCTGGTCAAAATGATGCTAAAACTGGTTAAACAAAATCCCTTGGGGTGAGGAGAGTTTAAACAACACTTCAATTGATAAATAAAAAAGTGGCCACTTGGTAACTTTAACCAGTTCTTATTCATTAATTGGAGGCCCCAATGAACTCTGTAGTCTTATGGGAGACATCCCATAGGCTATAGCCATAGTTCATACGGCTAAGACAATTCATTGTTGCTGATCTTATGGTATATTCACACCTTCAAATATAAAATTGGGATTGTTTATGATGATAAATATTTTCTTTCAGATCCAGACATCTGCCTTTTTCTCATGCTCTAGCCAAGAGATTCAAGTCAAACCAACATGAGGTCTTCAGTCAAATGATAATTTTTAAACAAAAATTTATGCAAAGTCCATCAACAAAAGAAGCTAAGAGCCAATGAGTTACAATTGCTATTACCTAAATGCAGTTTCTAAACTTAACTGTCAGCCCTACTGCTCATGCTTTGATTATATATGCTTTTGTATATATACTTTGATTATACATGCTTTGATTAAAGTTTGTTCTTGCCTAAAAGGTGCCAAACCACAAGGCATCATATAGATAAAAACAATAACAAATATACTAAATTCTTTTTAGATTCCTTTTACTGGGATCCACCAGATCATTTCCAGAAAAAAGGTTATTTGGCCCATATTGGGGCCATAATTAACCATATTCAATTGGCCTTAGATGACTCTGCAGCTGATCTCTCTCCTAAATAAAAAAGGTAAAATTAATAAAAGAGGCCATCCTCCAAAATCAGATGGCATTAGACATTCTAACGGCACAGGAGGTACTTATAAAATTGTAAAACCTAAGTGTGTGTATGACGAATGACATGTCTGTTTCTAAAATTCCCTGGACCTTATCCTTATCCTCCTTATGGGAAGCCATTACTAAAATTATACTCATAAATATCCTGTTGATTCTATTATTTAGCTCCTGAATACTTAATTGATTCTTTGCCTTTGCTTCCTCTAAACTTAAAGGTGGGCTGGGGATTTAACTCAGCGGCATAAGTGCCTGCCTTGCAAGCACAATGTTGTGAGTTTGATCCCTGGTACCAATAAAAAAAAAAAAGGTAAACTTAAAGCTCTACACCTACCCAAGATAAAAATGCCTGTTATCTACTGAAAGCCACTAGTTAAAAGCTCTCCAGAGTATCTCTGACTGTCATTCTACAACTTCACCTGCCTTCAGTCTAGAGAAGCCAGATCAGTCATCACCCCTCATGGCAGTTTGGGTTACTTCTTCTGAGGAAAAATGCTACAGGCAGCTAAGTCAGTTAATAATATTATAGGCAGTCAGACAGGGCTAGGGCCTCAAAGGAGCCAGCACAGAAGACCAGATGTCTTGTGACCGTGGAGGAGACAGATACTCCTGCTGTGGGCCAGATTCCAAGACTAAAAGATAAACTTGGCCCTCAAACCCCACAGGGAGGCCTTCTTAATATGGCTTTTCATGTTTCCAACAACAGAGATAAAAATCAAAAGAAAAAAAAAGATCTGATCTTTTAGCAATGACACTTGGAGCTCTGAGACAGGTAAACCAAAACAAAGTGGTACTGCCTGAGCCCCTCCCAGATCAGGCTTCAAGTGTGACAAAAGGACACTGGGCAAGAGAATGCCCCTTCTGCAATCTCAAGGGCTATGAAAAGATCAACTGTCCTAGCCACCAGAGAGTACATAAGCCATCCTCTAACTCCTTGACCTCACAGTAGATATCATCACCACCGAATTCATCACTGGCTGATCTACTTGGACTTGCTGCTGAAGATTGATGGGGTTCGGGGCCCACAGCCCCCATTAAGGTATCCTTCTCAGAGCCATAAGTCTCACTGGATGTCTCAGGTAAGACATTCTCTGTACTTATAGACATGGAGGCCATATACAGTGTTCTTCCTGAGTTTTCAGGCTATTATATTAAATCTTAAGTCTCTATAGTGGGTGTTGACAGCCAACCTACACAGCCTCTAGAAACAGGGTCCATTCCATGCAGGTTCCAAACTCTCTTCTTCACCCATAACTTTCTGATAATTCCAACATGTCTCACATCGCTTTTAGGTAGGGATCTTCTCTGAAAGCCTAACTTCCCCTTTACCTTCTCCCTTGCCAAGCTCTTGTCCTCCAGACATCATCATCATGTGCCACAAAGCCATCCCCTCCTTTCTCTTCTTCTCTGGTCGATTCCATAATTTAAAACACTTGCAACCCCACCGGTGCTACCCATGCTATCTGTACCTGTTTTAATTTATCTCACAGATCCCTCAATTTTTCCTTGAGTTACCCAATATCCTATAGCTTCCAAACATTTATGAGGACTTAAACCTATAATCAAGTGTCTTTTAGGCAATGTTTTTCTTAAAGCTACCCATTCACTCTACAATACTCCCGTTCTCCTAAAACTCAAGCCTAATGGGTCTTATCATCTGGTACAAGACCTTAGGGTAATCAGTGATGCTGTTACCCCAATTAACCCAGTGGTACCAAACCCTTGTACTATGTTCTCTCATATCCCTCCCTCCACCACTCACTTAAAGATGCCTTTTTTACCACCTCCCCTACACCCTGATCGTCAGGATTCCTTTGTGTTTATGCAGACTGACCCAGACCCTTTCAGGTCTCAACAACTTACACCTGTCATCTCTATATTAGAATCTCTCCTCAGGGACACATACCACCCCTTTCCGTTCCTACTCATTAATTTCACAGACACACCTCTGGTCAGGACTGGCAGATAGATTTTACACACATGCCCCACCACAAAACTTTCAAATATCTTCTTACCTTTGTTTATACTTTTTCAGGATGGATAAAAGCCTTTCCCACAACCAGGGAGACTGCTGATGTAGTTACTAAACTTCTGTTACAGGAAATTATCCCAAGGTTTGTTTTACCTCAGAGTATTCAGTCAGATAATGGCCAGCCTTTATTTCTCAGATCTTTCAATAGGATTACAAGTAAAATGGAGTGGCTCCTACCTGGTCTTCCTCAGAACTCCAATGGTAGTCAAGGTCACTAGACTGCCATCTTGGTTCCACTTCACTCAAGCTAAGCAGTACCCTCTTAACCTTAACTCCCCTGACTCTAAACATTCTGAGTGGTCATCTCATCTCCTATTGCCTGTCTCCACCTCACCAAGGCCCCACAGCCAAAACTTTCAGGCTAGGTCATGTTTTATTATTCTATTTGGTTCCTAATCCCTTACATTCTATTAATTAATTTTTTCACTATACGATTCTGGGCAGGCTTTCCTAAAGACTCCCACATTATACATAAAATTGTTTTCATGCTGTTCTACATAACAACTATCTTAGTTCTCTCTGCCCTCAGCTGTTTAGTTAAACATGAGACTCCTGTAGGTCTAGGATCTCATGTCACTTGTAGTGATGCAGCCACAGCCCTCCTCACCCTTACTATATAATTTCCCAAACATGATTCAACTATTAGTCCTTACATTTCTCATGCTTCTTATTCTCTCCAGCTCAACCGCTGGATCAAGGACAAGTCCTATCTATACTTCTACCTTTTCAATGGGTAAATAATTACCTCTTGTAACTCCACCCCTCTCAACTCCATGCTTATTTTTCAGATTCTTCCTCACCATGGCCCTGATGGAATGACACATTTGGATCAAGGTCACTTTTCCTTCTACACTTCCTGGGTTCTTTAATTATGATAGTGACCTGCCTCCTCATAGCACCTTGTTTTTTTATTTCTCCAATCTAGAATGTGAGCATTTACCAACAAGAAACTCCTTGTCTGGACTGAAACACCTGGTACCAGCCTCTATATTTGGGCATCAATGGTCATCCTGTCAATGCCTTAGACCCCAACACAATGCCCCTATCCAGCAGGAAGTAGTAAGAAACAGTCTTCACCCTTTTCTTAAATACAAAGACTGGAATGAAAGGTTCTTGCCCTAGTATAAATTACTGTGCAGTTATGGCAGTGGTCTAATGTGGCAGAAGGCCAAAGCAGGAACGCTTACCACTTCCTCCTTCTCCAGCCCTAATTGCAACTCCCTTTCCTGTTTGCATGCAGAGAATTCCAATCAGTTCCTCACAAGTCAACAATATCTGCCCCATATGCTACTTCCAATCACAGGTCATATTACCCTCTGCCTGTCCGTACCTGGTCAAAGGAGACAGCCCAACCACCATGGGTTTTGTGCTCCTTTCCAAGGCCTCAGCTCAATAAACCTGTTTTTTTGTTTTGTATTTTTTGCTTCTCCATTGTGCCAGGTAACTCTAACACAGAACAAGGCTAAAATTAGGCTTTCAGAATTTAAAGGAAAGGCACTTTCACTTAGATGCCTCCCTCTTTGGATGTGTAAGTATGATTGACAAGAATGATTCACAGGGCACTATACTATCTCAGGGGCCTCCAAAATGCATACTTATTCCAGAATTCACTCTGATTTTAATTAATGCATGATCTGTAATGCATATTATTATCCCAAAACAAGGCGAGGGGAGGGTAAAGGAGATGCAATGCACATGATACAATGCATTCGTGATTTCTTGAGCTTTTGTTATTTCATTTTCTTTTCTTTCATGCTTTCTTTCTTTCTTTCTTTTTTTATCTTTTGGAGGCAAGGTTTCACTAGACAGTTCAGGCTGGCCTTAACTGACTTTGTAGCCCAAGCTGGCCTCAAACTTGCAACGATCCTCCTGCCTCAGCCTCCCGAGTGCTGGAATTATAGGTATGTACCATTCTGCTTGGCTATTTCATTTTCTTGACAGCTTATTGGGAGACTCTAGCAGGGGAGCACAGCTGCTCATACACCCTTGACCAAGGAAATGGTTTTCCTCTTCCAGGGGTGGTTGTCCTCTTGGACCAAGTATGCAGTTTGGAGAGGAACATACATGGAACTGTGAGGAAGGAAGAGGGCACCTGCCTAACCAGCCAGATCAGTCAAATCAACACTGCTGATCAATGTGGTAGCAGAAGTTGCAGCCAGATCACTCTACCATCCTGTTATTTCATTTGCTAACCCTCTTAGTACAATGGGAAGTGAAATGACGACCCTAGAGCACTGTTGAAATATAAATGGATAGAAGGAAATGACTTCCTTAGATCCACTGTTTCTAACTGTATTAGGATCTTTTGACTTCATGCCTACAGATGCATATATCAACATGTACTACATGCATGTACTACAGATGCATATATCAATATTAATTACATTTAATAGACTTAGATATATTATTGTTTATAATTTTTAAGAAGCAAAAAATGCATGTCTTTAGTATTTTAATAGAAATATAAGTAACTTAGATGTTTCACTTAGTATTGTTATAATTTAGCTGGGCATGCTGGTGTATGCTCATAATCCTAGTGCTCAGGAAGCTGAGACAGGAAGATCACTGAAAGTTCAAGGCTGGACTGGGCTACATAGGGAGTTTAAGGGCAGCCTAAATTACACAGCAAGAACATGTCTCAAAAAATTATGTAATTTAATTTTTAAAATAATTACCTCTACATTGCCCATCATAATGTAAAATATGCTGGGAGTGGTGGCACATGCCTTTGATCCCAGCATTCCACGAGGAAGGAGGAACACCACAATTTTGAGGCCAGCCTGGTCTACATAGTAAGTGCAAGTCCAGCCTGGACTACATAGCAAGACCCTGTCTCAAAAAAAAAAAAAAAGTAAAACTTTTGACAAGCACAAATTAACATCCCAACACAAATTTTTGTTTACTGAGGGGAAAAAAAAACCCTAAAAGTTGTAGTTGTAGTCAATACCTCTCTACATGCTACAACAGAATACTATTTTAAAATTCTTGAAAAATTTTCCAAGGCTTTTGAACTTTCATATTTACATTGATTCCAATGAATTATTTTTCAATCAAATTTTCCTTCTTTTTTTTGTCATGGTGTGTTCAAGAAAGTTATCCATGGGGCACTGAGATTTCTGAAACAAGTGAGGTTTATTTCAAACTGCAGTGGTCAGTCAGCTTAGGCCATTTAAACTGCTGGCTGCTGGCTGGCTGGCCTCAACTCCTTTGTTCCCCTTCTGTTGTATACCACTGTATGAGTTCACAAGATCGGAGGTTTCTATGGATACCACCCTTTTGCAGCACTATCATTACTTAAGAATGTTACAAGACCTTTTTACACATTTGGTTAATTGACACACAGAATGCGAACACCAGGCAGTTTGGTGCCTTGAGATAAACCCATTTGTTTCCCTTTCTGTAGTTTTTATGGCCAGTTAAGGGAGAGGAGAAGGCTTTTTGGTGATTTGGCCAAAGTTCAGTTGCTGCTTGAGGTCTAACTGCTAGCTAAGCATCTTAACTATAACTTATAGGCCATAAAATAAATGAAGTTTTCAAGACTAGGGTTTGGGTTGGGGGATTCAAAAGGAAAAAAGGCAGAGAAAAGAAAGCAAGTAGTGGGGGTTACAAACACCCTCACATTTTCTTCCTGCGTTAAGAGGATCCATCTCCCTCTGCCTGGGTCTCTCCAGGGTATTTTATTCTGGCAAATGAGTTGTTTATCCTGGGAGGCTTTGTATTTTGTTGCTCACTGATCGGACATCTTGTCTTCCTCCCCACCCTCACATTTTGAGACAGGGTCTCACTGTACAGTTCAGGCTGTCCTTGAATTCAGTATGTAGCCGAGGCTGGCTTGGAACTCATGGTACTCTTACTGCCAGCCTCCCAAAGGCTGGAATTACCAGTATGTGCTGCCACATCTAGCTAGACTCAACCAAATTTCTGTATTACCAAAAGCAAACTGTCCTGAATAATTAGGATATCCATAAATTAATTTACTTGGAAGGCTATAAAAGGAACTTATATGCAAGAAGCCCACCATCTAGACCCAAAAAGTACCTGAAGTACAGTGGAAGTGAAATTTTTAATAACACTTCTGCAGAAACAGGTATCTATCTGAAGAAAGGCACATTCAGTTCAAATGAGCAGTGACCCTTATAACCCCTATCCTATAAGGTCCCTTTCCCTCTCACTCATTGGTTGAGGTTAAAGAAGTATAATCTTTCATGATTACCATGTAGTTTTCCCCAGTTTCTTGCAAAGCCCCCACCTTACTTTTCTCTTCTTTGAACATTATTTTTTATTGTAAAACTTTGTTTAGCCACTATCTAATCCAGATATCTCAATCTGGGACTTTGTGGTTGGGGGTCATTCTTCTTGGTAAAGTTGATATAACTGCCTTAACTGTCTAAGGATCAGTTATTAAATTTCCACCCAAAGCAAAATTAAAATGGACCATTTATGCTTCTGTTTCTACAATTTTCCTCTCTCTGTTTGAGTCTTTTTTTTTTTTTGTCTTTTTGAGACAGGGTCTCTCTATGCTGTTTAGACTGGCCTTGAGTTCACTTTGTAGCCCAAGCTAGTCTCAAACTCACAACAATCCTCCTGCCTCAGTCTCCCAACTGCTGGGATTACAGGCATGTGCTACCATGCCTGGCTTCTGTTTTGAGTCTTATTGGTGTCATTTTCAAGTTTTTCTAAGCCTAACTGATTTTTAATGATATGATATTAGATGCATTTTTGTAACACTGAGAGATTATTTTGTTTTCAACAAAGTGGTACTATTGTCTGAGTTGCCCCCTTTTTATATGTAGCCAAGTTTTTAGTTTAATTATATATATAATTTATAAATAATATGCATATTAAATATATAAAATATGTATTAAATATATAAAAATTTTGGTTCTACTTTCTCCTGGGTGTTTAAGATTGAGTTAAAGTGAGACCTGTTAAAAATAATATCTATCTATCTATCTAAATATCTATGTCAGTTTAAACTCCTCAGGCATTACTTTTCCGATTTTTTTTGAGACAAGATCTCATTATGTAGTTTAGGTTGGTCTTCAACTCACTATGTATCCCAGGCTGGCCTTGAACTCACAGTGATCCTCCTGCATCGGCCTTCCAAGTGCTGGGAATACAGGCATGAGCCACCACATCTGGCTTTACTTTTGAAGCCATGACAACCTACTCATCTGGTGATATTTGGGTTGCTTCCACTTTTTGTCTAGTGTAAGCACTGCTCTTTTGAATATTTTTATACAAGTATTTGAATGCTGCTTTTTAGTTCTTTGGGGTATATACTCAAGAGCAAAATTTCTGGATCATATAATTCTATATTTAACTTTTTGAAAAATAAGTAGACTGTTTCCCACAGTGGCTACACCATTTTATATATCAAAATCAAAGTACCAGAATATCAGTTTCTCTATGAGCTCACCAATATTTGTTATTTATATCTCTTTATAATTATCATTGTCATGCTAGTGTGAAATAGTATCCATCATGTGATTTGATTTGCATTTTCCTAATGACTAATGATGTTGAGCATCTTTTCATGTTTGTTGGCCATTTTTATATCTTCTTAGAGAAATCTCTTTTCAAATTTTTGCCTTTTTTATAGGTAGTTATGTTGGGAATTGGACTCAGGGACCTCAAGCATGCTCAGGTAGGCTAGTTCTTTACCACTGAGCTACATTCCCAGCCCATTTTGCTTATTTTAGGTCAAATTGTTTATCTTCCTGTTGTTGAGTAATGGCAGTTCTTTATATTGAGTATTAAACTCTTAATAGATACAGAATTCAGAAATATTTTCTCTTGTTCTGTGACTTGACCTTTCACTTTCTTGATAGTGTCCATATGTTTATTTTTATAGAAAAAAGATATATCTCATAAAAAATAGTCTAAAGAAAGAAAGAAACCACGTACAGAACCTCTCACCTCCTTTCTCAGTGTCAGCTGCCAGGATGGGTCACCGTGTTGCTTGATCATGTGGCTTCCCATAGAAGCATGGGAGACTTTCTCTGTGGCTCCCCTTTTTAACACACCATACTTTGATTGATTCCAGCTTTCTGTAGTCTAACAGTATCCTTGCTCAGGAGGTTGGGTGGCTCACCAAAGTTGTAGGATCCTGTAGAAAAATTCCCCTCATGTTTTGGGCTTTTGTTGGCTGCCTGCTTAGCCAAGTTATTTCTGAGATTTGGGCTCTAAACCATAATTGTTGAACATCCAGGGACCAGTTCACCAGTATCATAGGGGGAGCAGTAGTTTTAATTTTTATGGTCTTATCTAGATATTGATTACCTTGAAATATAGACTGAACAGAGAGCTCTTGTTTCTTTACCAATCTTGGTTGTCTTGGGAATGAGGTTCCTCAAGAATGTTAACAGAAGGCCAAGAATTTAGCTCAGTGGTGTAAGTACCTGCTTGGCAAGCACAAGGTCATGAGTTTGATCCCTGGTATAAAAAAAAAAAAGAATGTTAACAGATAACAATTATAAGTTTTACAGAGAAAATTTGAATTCAATGGTAACATAACATTTTAGCATAATAATTGTGATGCACAGTGTTTAGGTATCTCTGTTATAACACAATTATTTAACAATCACATAAACATAAACCTGGAAAATGTCTATCATCATGAATAACTTTAGTTTGAAGGTTATCAGTATGATAAGATGTCTTTCTCAAATCCTGTGTATTAGAAGACCAATATACTTGGGAAAACACAAATGTACTTCAAACAGCATGAGGTTAGCAAAAATTTGCAACAGACCTATATAGAAATCTTTATATATACTTACTTAGTTTTTACTCTTTTTTATTTTTTTGAGACAAAGTCTTGTTATGTAATGCAGGTGGTCTTGAATTCACTTATGCTGCCCAAACTGGCTTCAGACTCATGATGATCTTTCTGCCTCAGCCTCCTGAGTGCTGAGATTACATGCATGTGACACCACTCCTGGCTTGTTTTTACTCTTAGGGCAAAACTTAGATTACTTTAACAAGTTTACAAGGTGTATTTGTACTGGTAAGAGCATTTATAAATTTAGGAAGCAGTGATAATGACTTTGAATAGACTTATTACCCTATCTACAAGTGTGCCTCATTTACACAGTAACAAAATGCTCATTTAATCAAATCCAATTGTGCCACAGACTGTGTGACCTGCAGAGTCCTGAGAGGGGGCAATGGAAAATTAAGAAAAGACAAGCTATATAATAAAAGGAAAGCTGGGACTAGGTGGGACACAACCTTTCTGATGGAGAGGTAGCAACAACCCAGTACAGTCTGTGTCTTTATTTATACTCAGTAAAAAAGAGGAAGCACATGATGGTGTTGAAAATCCAAGGTCACTGTCTTGTTTACTTTTCTCTTGTTGCTGAGACAAAATACCCAACACTCAAAATTAAAGGAGGAACTTTAGCTCACAGTTTAAATTAAAATAAAGGAGGATTTTTTTTCTTTTGGTACCAGGGATGGAACTCATGACCACATGCTTATGCTGCTGAGATAAATCCCTGGCCCCTAAAGGAGTTATTTAGCTCACAGTTTGTGAAGGTTTCAGTCCATACTCAGCTGTCTCCAAGGCAGGGTGGCATGGCAGAGGAGCAACAGTCCATGGCAGCAGAAGACAGTAAAAGCAGTAAGAGCAAAAAAGAGGAGAACAAGCCTCTTTTTCTCTCTTATATTGTATGCGGGCTACTCACCTTAGGGTGGGTCCTTTATACCCACACCATCTCCATGTCCTCCTCTTGCACAGGCTTAGGATATTAACAAAGTGAGGATCCTGATTCCCTGCTGAGTCACTTAGTTAAACTTCTAAACTTCTCAGATTGACACAATTAATCATCCATTACAACATCCTGGAGCTTAAACGGCTCAGGTAAGCCTCTAAATTTCTCTAGTTGCTTACTTAGTTAAGCTTCTAAACTTCTCCAGCTGACACAGTGTATCAACCATTACAGTCTCAGTGTTTTGCTGAGAACACAAAAAGCAAGACATTTTGAGATCTGTCTGTGCTGTAGTTAACAGGGAGGAACCATAACACTGAACACCTATGATAGGCAACTGAGCTAGAGTTCAACTTGTTTACATGGTCTGTCTCTGGCATTCCATATTCCTGGGACATCTTTGCTCTCCTCTCAAGGAGTTCCTGGACCTCTGGCTCAACTGCTCCCCACACAATAGATGTAGAACAAGTTTTAAATGGCACGATCAAATTTAAAACAATGTCAAAAACTTTGATCATCTTATATATCTAAAGTCTATGTATATATTGCATAAAAGAGCACTTGTTACTTTGTAGGTACTAAACTTGTATAGCCTTTACTCTATAAACTTAATGTTAAAGCAGATTTACAGCATAGCTTGCTTTAGATGCATACATATGTATATTTCTAAATATGTAAACTATGCCATAAGCTAAGATAGTAGTTTTTTATTTAATCCATCATAATCTGATTTTTTTGAGATAGGGTCTCACTATATAATTCAGGTTGGTCTTGAACTCACTATGCACTTGGGCTAACCTTGAACTTGAAGTAACCCTCCTGTCTCGGCCTCTTGAGTACGGGATTACAGACATGCACCACCACACCCGGCCTAAACTGATTGTTGAAAACATTTACAATTACATTTAAATCAGAGTACACTCTCAGATGATTCATCAAGTAGAACTATAGTAATTTTTTTTATAGTTTTTAGGTTCTTAACTATAAACTAGTCAGAAATTTTCCTACATGTCAGCAATTAACAGAGATTTCTTGTAATACACTAAGAAGCAGAAGAGTACAAAAGCACAGCCATTTTACTCCTGTGAAATCAAGGGCAGTTTTTTTTTCAAGGGCAGATTTTAAGAAGGGACCTAAGCTGATAGTCTACCTTAAATTTAGAATAGATGTATAGCTTCTCAGAACCTTCTGCTGTTTTGATAGCCAAAATTGCTGTTTTGACAGACCACATGTAACTGTTTCCTCCAATGGGACAGACTATTACTAGGGGATAATTTGGGGAGCTAATTATGTATTTCAAAAATCAAGGGAAGCCACGCATAGTGGTGCATGTCTATAATCTCAGTACTTGAGAGGCTGAGACAGGCGGATCAACACAAGTTCAAGGCCAGCCTGGGCTACATAGTGAGTACAAAGTTGGCCTGGACTACATATACATAGCAAGACCCTGTCTCAAAGCCAAAGCAAAAAAGTAGGGGAAGAAGGCCTCCAAGACTGCAATCTGTGCTGGTACCAATGTCTACCTACAACAATTTCTGTTTTTTCTATTTTGAACCCTGTCCAGTGCCATTGGCAATGAACCGGAAGTGTAAGGAAGAGTCTAGAACTAAATTTATATGCTTTTACCATGTTCCTGAGCCTCTTTCTTATGCTCCTGTGACCTTTTGGGTCATATCTAGCTATAGGATTGCTTTTTAGCTATAAGGTTTTTTGTTTGATTGGTTAGTTGGTTTTTGGTTTTTTTGAGACAGGGTCTTGTTATGCATATCAGGTTAGACTTGAGCTCACTTATTTCTTATACAAAAGAAACAATGCTATGTAATATTTAAGTTTTTGTGTTTGATTCATTTCACTTAAAATTATGGTCTCAGTGTGTATCCATTTCCCTAAAAGTGCCTGTGGTTTACCTTTTTTCATGGCAGAAATATCATATTTTCTTTATTCATTCATCTCTTGGTGGCCATAGGGGTTGTTTCCAAGATTTAGCTATTATAAACTGTGCCGCTATACAAATGGGTATGCATATATCACCATAGTATGATGCTTTGAACTCTTTCGGGAAGATGCCTAGAAGGGGAATAGATGGGGGAACTGCTAGTTTTAGCTTTTTGAGGAATCTCCATACTGACTTTCATAGTGGTTATGAGTTTACACTTCCACCAACATAGAGAAGTGTTCCTTTTCCTTGCAGCCTCCAACATTTGTAATTGGTTGATTTCTTGGTAAAAGCTGTTCTTTATGGAGTGAGACAGAATCTCAGTATCATTTTAACTTGGATTTCTAAATTCAGACTGTCTAATATTTTGAGTTCTTTATATACTCTAGATATTAGTCCTCTGCCTAAGGAATAGCTAGCAAAAATGTTTCCCCATTCTGCACGTTGTCTTGTCATTCTCTTGGTGCTTTCCTTTGTTGTGCAGAAGCTTTCAAATTTGATATGATCCCAGTTGCTTATTCTTTGTAACATTGCCTATGAACCAGGGTTTTGCTCATAAACACTTTGCCTGTTCCTATGTCTTTAGTAGTTTTGTCTATTTTGTCTTCCAGCAGGTTAAGTACTTCTGTTTTAATATGTAAATCTTTGACCCATATTGACTTTATTTTAGTGCATGTGGAGAGATATGGATCTGCATTCTATCCTTGGCATATCCTGGGCAGCCAGTTTTTCCAGCACCATATGTCAAAGAGTCCATCTTTCCTCCACTGAAAGGATTTGGCCTCTTCATTAAAGATAAAGTATCTAAGTGTGCCTCATGTCGTTTCAGCATCCTCTAGTCTGTTCCATTGATCCACAAGACTGGTTTCTTATGTTTTTTGTTTTGCTTTGTTTTTGCCAGTACCATGATGTTTGTTTTTTTGTTTGTTTTTTAAGACAGTCTTGCTATGCAGTTCAGGATGGCCTTGAATCCTGGCTATCCTCAAACTTGCAGTGATCCTCCTGCCTCAGCCTCCGAAGTACTTTTGCTATTCTAGGTCTTTTCTGGTTCCATATGAATTTTAGGATTGCTTTGTCTAGTGATGTGTGGAATGCTATTGATATTTTTTGTCTTAAATGTACATCTTTCCCTGAAAATAAGACCTAACCTGAAAATAAGTGCTAGTCCTGCCCATGGTGATGGCCAGTTTCATGCATGTTATACCTCACTATTCTCTTGCTTCATGGTTACTCTGTAACAGCGGGTAAGGCAAGGTGCTGGGAGCTGGCATTTTTGATCTCTAGCTTTCAAGACTAATTATTTTTCAGTTAGGTCTTATTTTGGGGGAAACATGGTAACAGTTTTAGAAGTATGGCCATTTGACTGTATTGGTTCTGCTTATACAGAAATGGGATATCTTTCAATTTTCTGATATTCTCTTGGAATATCAGTAGTTTTCATGGTCAAAGTCTCACTTCCTTTGTTAGATTAATCACTAATTTTTTCATTTTCAAAAATACTATTGTGGGGCCAAGAGTTTAGCTCAGTGACACAAGCATCTGCTGGCAAGTGTGAGGTCATGAGTTTGATCCCTGGTACCAAAAATAAATAAATAAATAAATAAATAAGCATACTATTGTGAAAGCTATTAAAATAATACTGTGAAATACTATTGTTTCCTTAATTTTTCTCTCAGTTTGTTATTTGTGACAGAAATGCTATTGGTTTTTTAGTGTTCTTCATATCCTGCTGCTTTATTGAATTTGGTTATCCATTCTAGAAATATTTTGATGGTTTTTGTGGCCGATGTAGAAGATCATGTCACCCACAAATAATGATAATTTAACTTCTTACTTTTCTATCCACATCTCTTTTATTTCTTTCTCTTGTCTGATTCCTCTGGCTAATGATTCAAGACCTATATAGAACAGGACTGGTGTTAGTGGACATCCTTTTGTTTCTGATGTTGGAGGAAAAAACCTTCAGCTTCTCTCCATAGTAAGATGTTGCCTGTTAGTTTGTTATAGATAGCTTTTATCAAATGGAGATAAAGATCTTCTATTCCTATTATCTTCAGGATTTTTTTTATCACAAATGGATGTTATATTTTGTCAAATGCTGTTTTTGCATTTGATGAGGTGATCATGGGGTTTTGTTCTTGCTTTTGCATATGTGGTGTATTACCTTAATTGATCTGCATATATTGAACCATCCCTACATCCCTGCAAAGAATTCTACTTGGTCATAATGTATCCTTCTGATGATATGCTGCATTTTGTTTTCTAGTATCTTATTGAGGACTTTTGCATCTATGTTCATTGAAAAGATTGGCATGTATTTCTCATTTTCTGGCTTTCAAGTCAGACTAATACTTGTTTTCAGGAATGACTTTGGTAGTACTGCTTGCCTTTCAATTTCATTAAAATTTGAGGAGTACTAGCATTAGATATTCTCTAGAGTTTATTTATTCATTTATTTATTTATATTTTGAGGGTAGTAAACTACAGCAGAACAAGATGGGACAAAGCCAGTTGAGACAGTGTAGCGAAATTAGTATAGAACTTCATAGCAGTTTACCGGGATAGCAGCAATAGGTACAATAGTATATCTCATTTTTTTCACAACAGTTGTTCTTTCAGTCAGGTACAGCAAAATTGAAGGAAATACCGAACTTATAAAGACAGAATATTGAGTAGAGAAATACCATTAATCCGAGCAGAGCAAAACAGTGATAAAAATATTTGCCTTTAAAGAGATGGCAGAAGGAAATCCCCCTTATTTGCTATATTGCATATAGTCAAACTCACAAGAGATGCTCAGATCTCTGGCTCTCACTTGCTCACAGGGGGATGGGAAGGGTGGGAGTGGGTGTGAGGGTAGGACAGATGTTTGATTCTTAGCCCACGTGCCAGTAGGCTCACAGGCGCTTACCAGAGTGGTGAGCTGGCTGCTTGTTTTCCCAGCGCCCCAAGTTCCAACATGGCATGGATATCAGGAAATGCTGATGGTTCTCGCCCTGGGGCAGCCAGCTTGCCAGGCCACAGCCACTTCTCTATAGTTCTTAAAGAATTTGGCAGTGAGCCGGGCATGGTGGCTCATGCCTATAATCCCAGCACTCGGGAGGTTGAGGCAGGAGGATCGTTGTGAGTTCAAGACCAGCCTGGGCTACAAAGTGAGCTCAAGGCCAGCCTGAACTACATAGCAAGACCCTGTCACAAAAAGGAAAAAAAGAAAAAAGAATTTGGCAGTGAACCTATCAGGACCTTGGCTTTTCTTAAGTAGTCTTTTATTTCTTACTCAGTTTCATTGACCTATATTGGATTATTCAGGATTTTTATATATTCTTGGTTTAGATGTTATAGTTCATATGTATCTAGGGATTTATCCATTTCTTCTGAATTTGCCATTTTATTAGAATATAGGTCTCAAAGAAGCTACCAGCAATCTGGATTTTGGCAGAATCTATAATGATTTTGCATTTTTTGTTTCTAATTGCATGAGTTTAGGTTTTTTATTTTAATAAAGTTGGTTAAGGGTTTATTTTGTTTAATATTTTAAAAAAATTATTAGTACATATTTGCCATACATAGTACTTACATTCATTTTAGGGAATTTGTACCTGAACATAATATATCTTAATTCTTCTCTTTTTTCCTATTTCCCTCCCCATTTATAGAAACTTTGTTTCCATTTTTTCCCTTCCATTCTTTGCTATTTATTTATTTTGGTACCAGGGATCAAACTCATGACTGCAAGCTTGCAAGGCAGGTGTTTATGCCGCTGAGCTAAATCCCCAGTCCCATTCTTTGCTTTTTAAATCCTTTTTCTCTTCTTTTCCCCGTTCTCCCTGCCTTGTTCCCTTTCCCATTTGAACATGTTCTTCACACTTCCCAATGTATCTCCTCTGTTTTGCTCCTTATTCACTCTTTAGGTTTCTCACACAAGAGAAACACTGTGGTTTTTAAACTTGTGTGTGTCTTATATCTATCACTTAAAATTATGGCAAGGCACATCCATTTGCCTAAAAATGCCTCATTTTTATCCCTCTTTATGGCAGTTATACCACATTTTCTTTATCTACTCATCTGTTAATGGCCATATGGACTGTTTCCAGGATTTAGCTATTATAAATTATACTACCATGGGCCAGAGATTTAGCTCAGTGGCTCAAGCATTTGCCTGGTAAGTGCAAGGTTGTGAGTTCAATCCCCAGTACCAGATAAATACATACATAAATAATGCTACTGTAAAATGGGTATGCATATTTCACTGTGATGTGATGATTTTCACTCTTTTGGGAAGAAACCTAGAAGAGGAACAGCTGGGTCAAATGGAACCTCAAATTTTAAGTTTTTGAGGAAACTTCATACTGATTTCCCATATTGATTGTACCAATTTACACTCCCACCAACAATGGAGAAGTGTTTCTTGTCCTCCACAGCTTGGCAAACATTTGTTGATTTGCATGGTTGACTTCTTGATGATGGAGCAAGATGGAACCTCAGTTTTGTTTTAATTTGTGCCTTTTGAATGACATGTGATGTTGAACATTTTTTCATATATTTGTTTGCTGTTTGTACTCCTGCATCTGAGAAGTGTCTATTCCTTTCAGATATCCATTTATGGATTGGGCTTTTAAATTTGGGTTGTCTAACTTTTTGAGATTTTACATATTCTGGATATTTTGTCTGAGGAGTAGCTGGCAAAGAATGTTTCCCATTCTGTGGGTTGTTCCTAAATTCTGCTGATGGTTTATTTTGCTGTACAAAAGCTTTTAAATTTGATATGATCTCAGTTGTTGATTCTTTGTAAAATTTCTGATGTGACCAGTGTTTTGTTCATAAAGTCTTTGCCTATATCTATATTTCATCTTCAAGAGGTGTTTGTTAGTTTTGTCTCTTTTGAAGGTAGTAAAATACAACAGAACAAGATGGAACAAAGACAATTGAGACAATGTAGTGAAATTGGTACAGAACTTCACAGCAGGATACCAGGATAACAGTAATAGGTACCACAGTATATCTCGTTTTCTTCACAATAGTTGTTCTTTCAATCAGGTATAGCAAAACCAAAGGAAATACAGAACATTATAGAACTTATCAAAACAGAACATTGAATAGAGCAATACCATTAAGCAGAACAAAGCAAAACAGTGATAAAAATATTCACCTTCAAAGAGATGGTAGAAGGAAATCCCCCTTATTTGCTGTATTGCATATAGTCAACCTCACAAGAGATGCTCAGATCTCTGGCTCCCACTTGCTAATGGGGGGTGGGAAAAATGAGAGGTAGGGGGTGTATGTTTGAATCTCAGCCCACACGCTGGTAGGCTCACAGTCATTTACCAGGGCGGTCCACTGGCTGCTTGGTTTCCCAGAGCCCTAAGTTCCAACATGGCGCAGATTTCAGGAGATCCTGATGGTTCTCGCCCTGGGGCTGCCGTGGCTTGCCAGGCCACAGCCACTTACCAGGGTGGCGAGCTTTATTTTTGTATTGGGGATCGAACTCATGACTTCAAGCTTGCCAGGCAGATGCTTAAGCCACTGAGCTAAATCCCCAGCTGTTTTTGTCTTTTTGAGATAGTCTTGCTATGCAGCTCAAGCTGGCCCAGGCTGGTCTCGAACTTTCAATGATCCTCCTGCCTCAGCCTCCCAAGTGCTAGAATTACAGGCATGCACCACTACTCCCAGCTTATCTTATATGTGTATAATTGTTATCTCTTCCTGTTGAATTATTTCCTGAACTAATATGTAGTGCCTGTCTTTCTCTCTTCTGATCAAATTTGGCTTGAAATTCAATTTGTCTGAAATTAAGATAGCTACTCCTTTTTTTTCTGGGTTCCCATTGCATGGGATATTTTCTCCAACCTTTGATTTTTTTCAAATCCATTTTATTTCAAAGATAAAAAAAGAAGAAAAAAAGAAAAGAAAATTTTAAAACATGTCAATTAGGGAGCAACAATGGCACATACATTGTGCATTTTCACAAACTTTGATTTTTGATCTGAGTTTATTTTTTAATTAAATGTGTCTCATATACACTACACATTGTTTTTTGGTTTGTGTCTTGGTTATTTTTCTTTAGTTGCTGAGACAAAACACCTGACACCCAAAATTAGGGAGGAAAAAAAAATTTTTTTTTGGTCTTTTTAAGAGAGTGTCTCGCTATGCAGTTCAGGATGGCCTTGAGCTCACTTTGTAGCCCAGGCTGGTCTCGAACTTGCAACAATCCTCCTGCCTCAGTCTCTTGAGTGCTGGGATTACAGGTGTGAGCTACCATGCCTGATGGGAAGGAAAGATTTATTTAACTTATAGTTTTTGGAGGTTTCAGTCCATAATCAGCTGGCTGCAAGGCATGGCAACCCTTCAAGGCAGCAGTCAGAGCAAAATGGGTCAACAAGCCTCCTCTCTTCCCTTATATTATAGGTAGGCCACTCATACCCCCAGGACAGGTGTAGCACTCATGAAATCTCTGTGCCCTGCTCTTGCACAGGATGAAGATATTTACAAAGTAAGGATCCTGGCTCCCTGCTGATTCTCTCAGTTAAACTTCCAAACTTTTCAAGTTGACACAATGTATCAGACATAAGTTTTTTTTTTGTTTCTTTGTTTTATTATTGATACATTCTGCCAATCTGTGTCTTTTGATTTGGGAATTGAGAACATTCACTTTGAGAGTTACTACTAAGAGTTATTGATTCATTCTTGCCATTCCATTATTTTCCTGTTATCGATGTCCTTATTTTCCCCCCTTTTGCTTAGCTATTCATCCCACCAGGTGTATTAATTCTTTTTGATTTATTGGGTATGTTGCCTTCATTGTCTTTATAGATTATTCTTGAGAATTACTTTGTAACACTGGATATTCAGTCATAAATATTTTCAGTTGTACTTTGTCATGGGAATGCCTTAGTTTTCCATCAATTTTGAAGGAAAGTTTTGCAAGATACATAAGCCAGAGTTGGAAGTTTTTATCTTTTAGGGCTTGAAATACTTTGCTCCAAGCTCTCCTGGTCTTTTAGGTTTATATAGAGAAGTGTGATGTAGTTCCAATGGGCTTAATTTTGTATGTGATGTGTTGCCTTTAACAGTTTTTAAGATATTTTTCCTACCTGGAATCCCAGCACTCAAGAGGCTGAAGCAGGAGGATCACTGCAAGTTTGAACCCAGCTTAGGCTACGAAGTGAGTTCAAGACCAACCTAAACTGCATAACAAAACTCTATCTCAGAGAGAGAGAGAGAGACAGAGAGAGAGAGAGAGAGAGAGAGAGAGAGAGAGAGAGAGAGATTTGTCCCTGTGATGAAGTTCTGGTACTTTGAGTATAATGTGTTGCAGAGATGATCTCTTTTGGATATGGCCATTTAGGATTTTTTTTTTTTTTTGTATCAGGGAGTGAACTCATGACCTCATGCTAGCCAAGCAGGCACTGTGCTACTGAGCTATATCCCGGGCCTGCCATTCAGGATTCTATATGACTCACATCCATATGTTTATTTCTTTCTATATATTTGGGAAGTTTTCTGCCATTATTTCTGTGAATAGGTTTTTAAATACAATTGTGATGTCTTCTGATTTTTTACCTAATCCAATTATTTTTGGTTAGATTTTTTTGGGTCATCTAGCAGTTGTTGGATTCATTTTTCATTCCTTCTTTTTGTTTTTAAGATGTCTGTGAGTGATTGCTCTTTGAAGGCATCATTTTCTTCTAATTTTTTTTTCTTTTTTTATTCTGGGGATTGAACTCACAACTACCCATTTGCAAGGCAGGTGCTTATGCCACTAAGCTAAATCCCCAGCTGTTTTTGTATTTTTGTACCAGGAATCAAACTCATGACCTCATGCTTGCCAAGCAGGCACTTATGCCACTGAGCTAAACCCCCAGCCCCTCTAGTTTTGATATTGCATCCTCATGTTGGTTACTTTTGTACTTTTGCTGTCCATATTTTCAATTGCCTAGATTTCTGATTGAAACCTTTGTTGTTGTTTTTGAGACAAGGTCTCATGTCTGAAATCTTTACATAGACTCTAATTTTTTTTGTCTTTTTAACTAATTATTTGGTAAAGTTGTAATTTATATTTTGTATCATTTCCTTTATCTCATCTAGCTTTTTACTAATGTCTTCTGAAAGTTCTTGCAATTTTTTGATTTTTGCTTACACTATCTGTTTAGTTACATCTTCTTTGATTCTGATGAGTATCTCTTTGATTTGTTTCCTAACCTCCTCTTTTATCTTTTTCAGTGTAATATGGGTGTACAGCTTATGATATTCTTCCCCTCTGAGCCTCTGGATTGGTTTCAGCAGAGTTGGGAGACTTGGTAGGTATCTTGTTGCCTTGTCTTCTCATGTTTGTATTATTTTTGTCTGTTTTGTGTTTTATCTTGCTGAGGTTTGTGGAGTTAATGATTTAGAATTTTGTTGTTAGTATAGACATCTCTTTAACTGCTTTTCAACAATGTACTTTGGGTGCGGCTATCTATAAGTATTTGCTACAGCTCTAAGATTTGAATACCTTGTTTAACTTGGGGGAGGAAGAGCTAGTATTATTAGGCCAACAACCAAGTACTGTGGGAATATATTCTTGTACTGTTAAAGTCACAAAGGTAATTTAAGTGTTAGTATAGAGAAATAGCAACAATTATGTGAACTTGTTAATATGAAGTGAATAAACTACATTATTACTGTCCAAGACAAATTGGATATTAACACACTGGGCATGGTGGCACACATCTATAATCCCAGAACTTGGGAGGTTGAAGCAGGAGGATCACCATAAATTTGAGGCCAGCCTGGGTTACATAGTAAACTCAAGGCCAGCCTGAACTACAAAGTGAGATACTGTCTCAAAAAACAAGTTGGATATTAACATAGCATAAGAACCAGTTATGTACTAACTTCAGTTTTAGAGAAAAAAACCTGCAGTTATAATGTAAACATTAAGACAACTTTAACCATAACCTTAACCCAAATTAACTGGTACAAAAAAAATAAGAAAAGGAAAACAAGAAAATAAAAACAAAACTAAAATTAACAGCAACACACACACTCATACAAAACAAAACCAAAAAAGAAGCAAATAGAAAAAAAAATAAAAAAACTTTTTTATGATTCTGTGTGTGTGATTTTCTTCTAGGATCTATAATTTTGTGGAAGTTCAAGTCAAGACATGTCGCTGCTTGCATTAGTTAGATCCAGGTCTGTGCTGGATGCAGTTACCAGAGGCAGCAGCATTCGAGTGTACAAATTCTGCCACTTTCAAATCTGGAACACCTCAGTCTGAGCCTGATTCTGGCCATTATGGTGAGACTTGTGTCTTTTAGTTCAAACCACTCAGAGAGATCTCTTGTCAGCCTAAATGCAGATCCCTGACAATGGCTATCCCCTACGGCTGTCTAGTAGCTCAGTTTCACAGGCCCTGCCTAGCAAGCATGATATTGAAAAGAGAAAGGAAAAAAAAAAAAAAAGAAACAAGCAAAACTTCTCACAGTCAGCCAAGTAATTCCATGGTCATCCAGAAAAGGCAAAGAAAGCAGCTCTGGATAATATTGTGGCCAGGGTTATTCCACAGCTTCCTGAAATCAGAATATGTTTTTAGTTGTATAGCCCATGTTTTCTCACAATAAAATCACCTTTCTAAAGTCACAGTAACTAGAATTTCTCTAGGGAGTTACAAAATAGCACAAGCACTCTTATTCCTGAGCAAATCACAGCAGAGCTCCTCAAACATACCACTAGTGTTTCCATCCTCTTAAAATCTCTTAATCCAGTCTTTTTGTAGACAAATGACTCAAGAACCTTGAACTGTATACTAGGTCATGAAGAAACCCCAGAAAGGTTTAGATCCCTAAATATAACCCCCACAGACAAGGAAAAGCCTTGAACTGTATACTAGGTCATGAAGAAACCCCAGAAAGGTTTAGATCCCTAAATATAACCCCCACAGACAAGGAAAAGTAAGGACAAAGCTTAGAGTCTTTGCAGGATGAATTTAACCTCTAACTGCATATTACATTAGAGGCTATTGTGTTGTTCAAAAAGATGTTCCCTAGCCAAACTGAGTGCTCCACTGGGTCCTAAAGTGGGAGTCCTTTCCTACCTTATATTCATACGGTGAAAAAGACACAATTTCTTCTTCATTATAGAATAGTGGCCACAACTCAAGCAGTAAGAATGCAGTTTCTGCAACATACTGAAACCCTGCTGTCTATCCTAAAATAAAGGTGGTTATAAGGAGAGAAAGAGGAAAGAAACCAAAACAAATGGTACTTTAAACCTAAAAAGCAAATGCCTAGAAATTGTTTTTACTTCTCAATCTCTTTACACATCAGTTGGTCCCCACAAATGAACTGCAGTAGGTCTAATTGGCCATCAGTGGGAAAAATCCTCTCTTCAACAAATGGTAGTGCCTAACCTGAAAACTCTAAATCAGTGATGGCAAAATATTTAGAGCTTTCAATAACAGAGAGCCAGCAGTGACACACTTGCCACTGAGTCATCACTACTGGTCTAAATGGTGGAGACAGTAGAGCCCTAGAATGCAATTTCCAGTGGGAAACCAGGTGGAGCCCATCAGCTCCCCAAACATTCTCTTTCCATTTATTCACAAAGGTGTTTATAGGCAGCTAATCCCAGAGCAGAAAAGGGAGATTCCCAGGTGTAAAAGTATCCCAAGAAAGTGCTGGAATGTTTCTTGATTCCTGAAGGGGGTTCACCTAGCCACAAGCAGTGAGTCTGTTTTACCAAGCACCTGCTGGGAGGCATGCTTCTCAGAAAATGGGACTTAACCTCCCTTCTAGTTCCCCAAGCTATTACTGGCCAATCAGGTTTTATATCCTTAGTTTGCTTGCTGCTGGCCAGATCAAAGGAAACAATGTATTTTGGTGAAAAGGACTTATTCAGAGCTAGCTTTGAAGAGATGGTGGACAGCCCCATTTGTCTCAAATCAAATGTCTGCCTGGCAGCTGCCCACACAGCTACAAGTCTACAGGTAAGAAAGGATTCTTTATGGTAAGGAGGGGAGGGGGCACAGAGTGACAATGCAATCTTTACACTTGCTTTATCATTTCTTATCGTTTTCAGTTCATCTTACTTTTTCTTGTGGAAAGGAGTCTGGGTTCAGGCCTCCTGGGCCAGCATCTGCATATTCTATCACTTCTGGTCTGAGGAGAGGAGAGGTAATTAGCTAAGTACTCATCGGAAGGAAGTTTGCAGAAGCTGCTTATCTTTAAAAGAAAAAAAATCTTTCTTTAGTTCCATTGTGCAGTTCCAGTTACAGAATGAGTGAATAAGGAGGACATTAGTGAGTGAAGGAGGGCAGTGGAGACTAACTGTGGGAATGAGGGACTGCAGGAATAAATGAGTGTGGGAATGAGTGAGAGAATGTTGAGGGAGAGGAGTGAGTGAGGCTAAGAATGAGAGGGACGCAGGGCAGGAGAAAGGGAAGAAAGGAGGAAACTCTTTTACATGGGGTGACTCTCGCTAAATAGGCTTTTATCCACGTATTCATTCTCTCAGCTCTGTCAGGTGTCAGGAGCAGAGAAAGGTAGGTTGCGGCCTTGGAGGTGGTCACCCCGTCTGGTACATCTCAGGGCAGACTAGAGACCCCCTCACAGGCAACACACTCCCGGAAGCCAGGGCTGCAGTCTCCACACTCCCGCCCCGCCCGGGCAGCCACCTCCGGCCTCCGTGGGCACCTGTGCGCCTGCGCGGCGCGCTCATGTGACGCCGCGGCCCTGCCCTCTCCTCCCGCCTCCTGGGAGTGCGGCCTCCGCCTGCTGCGGCACCAGGTCAGCTGTGAGGCGTGGGGTGTGGGGCCGGCGGGCGGCCCGCGGCAGGCTACGGGCTGCGGGCTGGCGGGCGCGGGGCCCAGGACGAGTGAGTGGCACGGGAGCGCGAGGGTAGGCGCGGGCCAGAGGCTCAGCACAGCTGCCTGATGCGAGCCCGTCGCCTGACGTGGCGGGGGCGCCTCAGGCGAGACCCCCGATGCGTGGCCGGGCTAGAAACTGGCGCTTGGCGTTGGGTTGGGGCCTGGACGTAACGCGCGGCTACAGGCCGAAGGGCCACTTCGCCCCTTGACCGGCCTTGTCTCTCGGGGCGGGCCGAATGTGGCGTTCCCTGGCTGTGACCCTTGGCGCTGCGCGGGCGGGAGTTGCAACAGGCGGGCGGATCTGGGTGTGGATGCTGCCAGCGAGCGTGACTTCGGTCGGCCGCGCTTCAGTTTCCTCTGCCACGCTTCCTGGGCGGGGGTCGAGGTTTAGGGGACTGCAGCAGTGGGCGCCCAGTCTCCAGCTCGCCCTCTCGCCCCATTTCCTGAGAGCAGGCAGAGATCGCGCTGCACATACCAAGTCTCCCGGTTCCGAGGCGTCCGCTGCCAGGTCCCACTATTTTAGTTGTTATGGATCTGGACCCGCACAGGAGGGACGCTGCTACCTTCAGCCCCCATTTCCTACCCGGAGTCTCTCGCCCCGGCATCCTTAGGCCTGTGCCTGAAGCATCCAGGTGCTGCGAGTCTGCGCTCTAGGAAACTTACTCCAGAGCTCAGGGGCTCAGCATCCTGTGAAACATTTCTTATAAATTGGGGTCCATTCCGTCCTCAGCTCTTCCAAAACTGCCCCCTTTGCCTTCGTTGCATTATCTTCATACTGTCAAGGATTGGGTTTCGTTGGTGGTTATTTTGGGGGTCCCACAGAAAAGGGAGAATGGTTATTCAGTAAATGGTGTTGAGCTAAAATGTTGACTATCATATTCATAAAAATTAATTTTACGTTTTTCACTTTGTACCTGTTTGGGATTTAAGCTTTCTTTCGACATGTCCCCTCACCCCACAGAAGAGAGACCTTGCATGTGAAGGCTAGATTTGAGGATCTTATGGGACTGGGATGGGCAGACAGCTAAGGAAGTGTTTCAGGATAGTGTAATCTTTTGACAAATGAAAAGTGAGTGAGGAGTCTAGTGATTGATTTTTTTGTAGTGGAAATCGAACTCATGATCTCGTGCTTGCCAGGCAGGCGCTTATGCCGCTGAGCTAAATCCTTAGCCCCAAATTGGTATAACTTTCGTAAAGGACAATTAGGTGTAAGTATAGATCCTGACACAGTGGTGCATACCTGTAATCTCAGCACTTGAGAGGCTAAGGTAGGAGGATCTGTTTGTTTCTGGTTTTGTTTTGTTTTGTTTGAGACAGGGACTTTCTGTGTAGTTCAGACTAGCTTTGAACTCACTGTGTTGCCCAAGGCTGGCTTTGAGCTCAGGGATCATCCTGCCTCAGCCTCTCCAGTGCTGGGATTACAGGGGTGTACCACTATGCGTAGCAGGTAGATCATGAATCTGAGGCAAGTCTGGGCTACATAGTGAGGCCTTGACTCAAACCAAACGAATGTGCTTTAAAAACAATGACCCAGGCTTGGGGATATAGCTCAGCCACACAGCACCCTACCTGGCAAGTATAAGGTCCTGATTTCAATTCCCAGTACCAAAAAAACAAAACAAAACCCAGAAGTTCATCTAGAACATTTTCCTCAGATATATGCTGCATGTATGGCACATCTAAATGATTTTCAGTGCCTCACTGCAGTAGCAAACAATGGGAGGACACCCGGATGTCTCGTTAAAATTGGTTAAGTAAACCATGTTTATCCATACAATAGACTATGAGAGGAATAGGAAGATACCAGAGCTCATGGAAGGAGAGGAATGTTGTAAATTCATGTATTCACCTGAGACTCTATAGAGTCTTCTGGAGGGGTATACTAGAAAGTCAATAGTTTCCTTGGGAGAGGAATTGGTTAGGCAAAAGATGGAATAGCAATTTAAATTTTTCATTTTGTTTGTTTTGGGTACCTGGAATCGAACTCATGACCTCTTGCTTGCCCAGCAGACACTTAGGTCTCTGAGTTAAACCCCTAGCCTGAGCATTTTAAGTTTTATAAAACACCTTCCTTTTGAGTTTGAATCATGCGGATGTATTAAGTATTCAGAAATACATTTGAGAATTGAAAACCTCTCAAACTTACCAGAAAGTTCATGAAATGACATTCTTATCATATCTTATTTTTTTTGTGTGTGTGTGAGATGGTAGCGATCAACCTCAGGACTTCATGGATGCTAGTTGAATGCTCTATCACTTAGCTATACCTCCAACCCACTTTTTTTCCTTAAATATTTCTTTTTTGCTCCCTGGAGAGGATGATAACACTGAAGTTGATGTTTCTCATTCCTATAAATGTGTTTAGATTGTTTTATGCCATATCTGTAAGCAATATTGGGCAATATTATTTTGCATGTCTTCAGACTTTTCAAATTGGATGTATTTACAAAAGTTGTACTATCGGGCTGCGGATTTAGCTCAGTGGCATAAATGCCTGCCTGGCAAGCATGAGGTCATGAGTTTGATCCCTGGTACCAAAAAAAAAAAAAAATGTTGTACTATATTTATTCTATAATTTGTTTTCTTTGCATGACATTGAGATTTTAAAACTGAAGGCTGAACTATAGGTTCTGATTGCTTGTTTTAACTTTGTCTGTGGTTCTGTTGAAGTTCTGTGCCCCAACACCCATTCTGAAGATGAACATTTTGGCAGTGGTCATTGCTTGCTTCATAAATGCAGTGATGAATATTGTTGACTTTGGGCTGTGATTCTTCATAACAGAGAATTGATTCTTTTGTCTTTGCTTGCCCCTCAGCACTTAACTGAGTTCCTTTAATTGTGCTTGATAAATATGCTTTGCTGCCCAAGGAAACAGTCTTCCTGTTTTACTGTACTGATCTTGTGGTTGGTGTTTAGAGGTGGCTGTCACTCCTCTCTTCCCTAGAGGGTAGATGGGCTGCTGTGATCATAGCCATGAGAACCCTTCACTTAGGGCTGGGGATTTAGTTCAGTGGCATAAGCGCCTGCCTTGGAAGCGCACCATCATGAGTTTGATCCCCAGTACCGATTTAAAAAAAAAAAAAAAGTGAGAACCCTTCACTTGAGGGCTTGATGTCTGTTGGAGCAATCAGTCCTTACAGTCACCTGCACAGGAGGCCCTCAACTCCATGGTGGTAACTGTAAAATATGTAAGCAGCAGAGACTACCAGGCTTGTGTAAAGGCAACATGGCATGGAATTTATTATGCCTGTGATAAGATCCTCTGCCCCAAACAAAGAAAAATGTGTCTCTTCTGTAGGCATTGAGAGAAGACAGGGGACATTGGGCGGGAAGATCCAGTGAACTCTGTGGTTAAAGGGTTCTGGCAGTCTTGCATCTCAGTGGGCAGAGTCCTTTGAAGTGTCCCAGTGTAAAGTTTTGGGTGTCTGCAGATGTCTCCAGAACCTGCAAAGTTCCTCATCCTATCTTACCTCCTTTCCTCTGCTTGTCAATGGTGTTGGGTACTGTGCTGAGTTCCATAGTGCTTCTGCTGGCAGGCAGGTTGGGGACTTGGACAGTTAGTTCTGGATGGAGACTTAGCGATGAGGAAGCTGAAGTTTAGCAAGAAGAGCTAGTGTCCAGAGTTAGCGGTAGTTAGTAGTGATACAGGAATTCTCGGGAAGCCTAAATCTTGTGGGTCCATAAGTCAGGTTCCATTAGTTGAGCATGTTTGTTATTTCATAATAAGGTAATATGGGGTAAAAGTGATCAAGCTACACCATGACCAGTATAGGGTTTTGAGAAACAGATGGCCTAGAAAGAAAACTGAAAGTGTTCAGAGGATGACAGTTCCCCTTATGGTCTAAGGACCAGTGACAATGCAGGGGGAAGGAGGCCTGGAGAGTTTTGAGCCAGATCACAGAGAAGCCCCTAGCAGGAGCCAAGTAGAGGGCCCAGCACTTGAGAAATCAGCACACTCAGGGCATTTAAAGACCTTATATGGTCTGGACAGAAGAGCTTAGTCCGAATAAGGAGGAGGTAAGGAAACCAGGAGTGGTGACTAAGAAGGTGTAAGGGAGTGGCTAAATCAGGGAGAGGTACAGGAACCAGAACCAGATGGTCTGATAAGGAAGAGATTTGAGACCAGGAAGTATCAGATGTGGAAATGGTAGGCTTTACCAGTGACAAACATTGACCTGCTGCTAAGGTTTCTGGCTAAATTAGGTTTTGAAGTGGAAGTGCCATTGGGAATGCAGGCCTGGAGGAAGGGGTAGCTAGAGCAAGTTATGCGTTAGGCAAGAAAGGAGTCAAGGAAGGAAGAATTTCCATAGGTAAAGAGTTTCCAAGCAAGAGAGATTCCTGAGCCAGAAGTGATCAATTGGGATAATCCTTAGCTCTAACCATTTCTGGGATGTTGGTGAGAAAAATGAGCCAGACCAGGGTGGAAGGAAGGAGTGGGTATGTGGGCCAAGGTCTCAAGTGTGGAAGGCAGACTGAAAAGAATTGAGGGGGTTTGATGGGAGACAGAGGGTCCAGAGCTCACAGGTCCAAGAGGAGGAAGAGGTGGACAGTGGAAGGTGTGCTCTTGAGCCTCAGTAGTAAGGAGAGAGACCTTGTCTTTTTGGGCCAATTTTATATTAAGATTGTTTTTCATTTTGCTCTTATAAAGACATAGCAAGAAATTGGAAAAGAGATACATTTTGGAGAGGGGAAAATGGGGTGATGCAAGGTGGAGAAGGCAGATATTCATGGCCTTGTAGCTGATTGTTCCATGGCTAAAAGAATGTACAGCTTGGCCACATCTCCCTGTGCAGACTGGTAACTCCTTATCTCAGAGCAGTTGGCTGTTTGTGGTCATTTTTGGTTCATTCAGAGTCTGTGTATGGCAAATGTGTGTTTGCAGTAGTTTTGTTTTCCTGGTTCGGTTTCTGAGGCTCTCACTTCATCAATTTGCAGTTTTAGAGCATACTAACTCAATTATTAGAAAGTGTGAACTTAAAATGTGATGTGATGGTCTTGAGTCCACCAGCCCTAGTGCATTCAAGTTACCATGCTTGACTTTTAAACTTTTTTTTTTTAACTCCTGATAAGAGAAGCCTAGTCCCAGAAATACTACCCTGACTCCCATCTCCCAGTGAAGGAGTTCTAAAAATTTACCACCACTCAGGCCTTACCCCATTTTCTTCACCTCCCTCCGTTTTCCCCTTTTTTCTCTCCTTCCCTCCATTTTCCCTTCTCCTTTCTTTTCTCTTCTCTCCTTTTTTTTTTCTTCTTCAAGACTGGGCATCAAACTTGGGTCCTTGTGCATGCTAGAAAAGCATTCTACCACTGAGCTATACTGCCAGCCTCTGGGTGGGTACTTTTGGCTTTGTTTTTACAGTTGAGAAACCCAAAGCTCAGGTTGGTGTTATTGTGAATCCTTGATTGGTGGGTCTCCAGCCCAAATCAGTCTGTCTCACCCAAACCCTGTGTTACTGCAGTGATACAGGAGACAAAAATGGGATGAAGATTCTTGTGGATGAAGGGACAAAGGTCATCAGGAAGAAGTCCAAGTTGCAGCAGAAGTGAAAAGAGGGCAGGGAAGTAGAGGGCTTGGAATCAGAGGGGAGGTACAGGTGAGCTGGAGGGAGGCACAGGAATAGAGTGAGCAGTAGGTGTCACAGAGCATACAGCAGACCAGTCTGTGTATGATAGAGGTGTCACCTAACCTGCTCACTCATTGTCCTTTCTGTCTTGCCAGCAGATAAGTCACAGTGGTGAGGGCTGGTGTGGCATTCAGGATGGCAGAGGAGCAGGAGTTCACCCAGCTTTGTAAGTTGCCCACACAGCCCTCCCACCCACACTGTGTCAACAACACCTACCGCAGTACAAAGCACTCCCAGGCTTTGCTCCGGGGGCTGCTGGCTCTCCGAGACAGTGGGATCCTCTTTGACGTTGTCCTGGTGGTGGAGGGGAGACACATTGAGGCCCATCGAATCCTCCTGGCTGCGTCCTGTGATTACTTCAGGTAGGCTGCTTAACCTGTTTTTTGGTTTTTTTTTTACAAGGACACTAACACAGGTGATCTCAGCTCTACTAGGCATGTGTGCTGGCACTGAAGGTGTCAGGTCTCAAACTGACCTTGGAACCTATTGTGGAGACTCATGCGACAACTGTGAGACTAGAAGTGTTTTAGAGTGTGTTTTTCTTTCATCTGTCTCATATCTTTGGCATCTTTTTTCAAAAGATAATTGTGCTTTGGTAGTGCATACCTGTAATCCGTCACTCAAGAAACTGAGGCAGAAGGATTACCACAAGTTTGAGGCCACACTGTATCAACCCCCCTTCCCAAAGAGAGAAAAAAAAGATAATTATGCTTGGTTTTATTTGTAATGTTGTGTTTTATAAAGTCCGTCTTAGACTACAACTACAATATCTTGGAATAAAATAGATTTGCATTTTACTCTTCTCTACGTTCCATTCCCATCCCATTTTCATTTTGAAAATGTGAAATGTATGTAAAAGTCAAAAGAACAATATAAGGAACACTTGAATACATACCAATTGTATTACATTGCTCTGTTACATTCTGTTACATTGCTCTGTCTCTTAAACTAAGATGTCCCTTTACTAAGATGTTAGGACACTTAAATGTGGGTATGGTAGCACACACCTGAAAGCACTGCACTTAAGAGACTGGAGGCAGGAGACTCAAGAACTTGAAGCCAGACTGACCTACATAAAGAATTCCATCCAGCTTACTTTTTGGGTGAACTCCATCTGAAAACAAAACAAAAAACACATTATGACCTTTTAAACCACTGCCCCACCCCCGTGCGCCATTATTGTAATGCTAGCTAGGAGGTCCTTATGAGCCTGATCATTCCTCTGGCACCCTGCAGGTGCTAAAGCTCAAGGCCAAGTGGTTATTATTGTATACACATTGTCCACACAGCTACATGATATTTGGAGTTACCTCTTTTATGGCTCACAATTTTCATCTTCGGGTATCAGCTTCTGACCCTCCCAATGGGCTCTGTGGCCTCTCCAGCATTTCTCATGGCTTCCTGCATGGCCTCACATTAGCACTGGAGAGAACTCTTGGCTTGTTTCTTTGACATACCAGGTTGGAATCTTATAGTGTGTTGAATGTTGTATTGGGATTCTCAAGAGAGACAGAACCAACAGTCTATGGATATGTGAGAGATTAGAATTGATTCACATTCTGGATTCCCAGAGTTCCATGACAAGCCATCTGTAAGCTGGAGTCCTTGGGATGCCAAAAGTATAGCTCAGTTTTTTATTTTCCTTATTTCTTTTTTGATACTGGGGATTAAACCCAAAGCCTTGTGTTTTCTAGGTAGGTAGTTCAGCACTGAGCTGCATTTCAAGCATGACTCTAAGTCTGAAAACCTCAGAACCAAGAAGACTTTTGATTTAATTCTCATTCTGACCCTGAAGGCCTGAGGAGCTCAGGGGAGCTGTTGATGTAAGTTTTTAGAGTCTAAAGGCTTGAGAGTCTGAGTTCTGATATCCAAAGGCAGGTGACAAAGAGTGTACCAGAGACAGAAGATGGGAGGGAGATATAGATGAAGAGACAGGGAGGGAAGAGAAGAGAAGAAGGGAAAAGAAGAGGAAGAGAAGAAAAATCTCATTTTGTCTATGCTGTTTTTCTTCTTTGTGGACCTCAAGTACCTAGCCACACAGAATGAATTTTCCCCCTTCAGCCCACCAACTTATAAGCCAGCATCCTCTGGAAACACCCAGAAAAAAATGTTTTCCCAGTTATCTAGGATTTTCTTACTCTAGTCAAGTTGATATCTAAAATTAGCTGTCACGGGTGGTTGTCACATGATACTCAGTAGCCTTGACTTAAATCAGTTTCTGTGCTCTGTTTTCCCCTGTTGTCTGTATGGCTATGCACTCTGAAGAGGAAGGCTCCCCTACTCTTCTTTTGCAGAGTATGAGCCTCAGAAGGAGGTGGGGGGCCCAGCCAGGATGGCAAGACTCATACCCCAGGCATTCCATGCCAGTTCTGCTTCCGGGCTCAGTAGTAATTCCCATCATTTTTTCATTTTAGAAATTGTTAAGCAGGATACTTCTTTGTGTTTTAAGTGCCTCATGGTGAATATGACCCATTGGTGACTTGGTGTAGATGTGTCCAGGAGCAGCAGCATCCCTTTAGTTCATTAGGAGATTTAGCTGTGGTTGTTAATAAATTTAACATCATGGCCAAGCCTCCAATCCCAACACTCTGGGAGGCTGAGTCAGTATTATGGCAAATTTGAACTCAGTCTAGGCCACTTAATATTTAGTGGAATTGGGTGTTGTGGTGCACCCTTGTAATCCCAGCACTCAGGAGGCTAAGGTAAGAGGATTGTTGCAAGTTCAAGAGTAGCCTGGGCTACAAAGTGAGCTCAAGACCAGGTTGAACTACATAAGGAGACCTTGTCTCAAAAGATGACAAAAAAAAAGGGAATGTAATAACATACAGGATAGTGGACAAGGTGGAGGATCAGAGCGCCACCTACAGTGAAGAGTTGGGAGATGCAGCACAGGGGCCTATCCAGCAGAAGGAGCAACCCATTTAGGGTTGTGCAAGACTGGCTGGCAGGGAGCTACAGAGCCAGGGGGCTTTCAGGGCTCCTCCTCACAGTCCTTCATGCCTAAATTCTTCCCACTCAGGCTATCTCTATCACATAACTCTTCCTAAAAGGTACAATGTGAATACTGCTTTTCCCTAATTGAGCAAAAGCCTGAGGATTTTTATGTCTTGTGCAAGTGATTTCTAGCCCTTTCCATAGCCCATCCTGGATTGGCCTCCCTTAGGAGGTTTCTCCTTTCCATGGTGTGGCTGTCATGTGAAGGGAAAGGGAGAGTGTCTTTGTTGGAGAGGTCAGTCCCAGCACCGACATAGATATGAAAGAAATAGATTATTCTCAAGATGCATCTTGTTTTTTACACAAGTTACCTGATTCAAGTTAAAATAACGAACTGCTAGGCATGGTAGTGCATGCCTGTAATCCCAGCTGTGGAGAGGCTGAGGTAGGAGGATTGAAAATTGGAAATGGGGATTTGGCTCAGCAGTGTAAGTGCCTGCCTGGCAAGCGCAAGGTTGTGAGTTTGATCTCCGGTACAAAAAAAAAAAAAAAAAGAAGAAGAAGAAAATAATTTAGTTAGGGCTGGGGATTTAGCTCAGTGGCATAAATATCTGCTTTGCAAGTGCATGGTGGTAGAGACTTGCATAGCATGTGTGAGGCCCTGGGTTTGATTCTCAATACCTTTTAAAAAATTGTCAAGGACAGTGTTTTCCCCTTTGGGAAGACTTTGAAGGTGTAAAAGGATTGTGATGTATGATTTGGGAGTTACCTGATTCCACTACATTGTAGATCTTTTATAGTTCTTTTTTTTTTTTTTTTTTTGACTTTCGTTAGTAACTTTCTACTGCCCATCTCTTTCGGATCCCTTGACCTTACTCTCATCTGCTTCACCTTGTTTTCATCTGAGCTGGTTCTTCCTCATGTCTCAAATCCCTGTTTGGATTTGAAGGACCCAAGGGCTCTGTCCTATATGCAACCTCCCAGGGTCATTGTAGCCTACCATTGTTTTCATACCATCTGTGAATTGTAAAGGATGGTTTTTTGCTCATTGGTGACTGATTTTGACAATTTAGCTGAAATTGATGATTACCTAGAAATTATAAATTGGCAGGATTTCACTTCCAGAAGAGAAAAAATTTTTTATTCTCTACAAAAACACAAACACAGAAGTTTCCCAGTATAGCTGTGCTTTTTAGGAACAGACACCAAAGCCATTTAAATTTTCTCAGACCAACAAAACAATATTCCTCAACACTTTCCAGTCAGGTGGGCATTGTTCTCAGAAAGAAAGATTAGTTCTACCATAGGGAGCTTACAATTCATATTGTTAATTATGTAACCATAACCTAGGATGTGTCTGCATACATATTTACATAGCACATCTATAGACACAGCATGAGTATGATAACATTGAGCATCTAGTTCCACAGTTAAAAACTTTTTTGAGCTGGGCATGGTGTTGAATGCCTGTAATCCCAGCAATCTCAGCACTTGGGAAACTGAGGCAGGAGGATTGAGGTGAGTTCAAGGCCAGTTTGAACTACATATCAAAACTAAGTCTCAAAAAACTTTGAGCGGAGTGTACTCCTGTAATCCCAGCTACTTTAGATGCTAAGGCAAGAGGATTGCAAGTTCCAGGCCAGGTTAGGCAACTGAGTGAGATACTGTCTTAAAGTAAATTCTAAAAAAAGAGCTGGGAGGCTGGGGATTTAGCTCAGCTGGCAAGTGCAAGGTTGTGAGTTAGATCCCTGGTACCAGGAAAAAAAAAAAAAGCCCAAGGTTTAGTTCAGCTTTCCCTGTGTTCATTTCTTATTACCACAAAACAAACCAAAGTGCAACTTCTTAAATAGTTGAAAATCTGTAATCCCAGCACTAGGGAGCCTGAGGCAGGAGGATTGTTGCAAGTTTGAGACCAGTCTGGGCTACAACATAAGCTCAAGGCCAGCCTGAACTGCATAGTGAGACCCTGTCTCAGACAATAAATAGGGCTGGGGATTTAGCTCAGTGGCATAAGTGCCTGCCTGGCAAATGCAAGGTCGTGAGTTTGATTCCCAGTATCAAAAAAACCCCAAAAAAACACAATAAATAAATGAATAGTTGAAAATGTATATACCTAGAATATTGCCAGTTTATCTTGCCTTCATACATTTTTCCTTAATGCCATGGTAACCAGTTTTTGTGTTGTTCTACTCAACACATATACCACACTGTGAATGGTACCCCAGACCTTAGCCTAGGCAAGTGCCCTACCACAAAGCTACGTCATCAGCCCTTGACCATCCTATTCAAAATTGTGTTTTAAACATACATGTTCACACACACATACATCATGTAAAATTTACTGTTGTCAGGGGCTGGGTATTTAGTGTAGTGGCTTAAGCACCTGCCTGGCAAGTGTGAGGTCATGAGTTCGATCCCCAGTACAAAAAAAAAAATTCACCGTTGTCACCATTTTTAACTGTACAGTTCATTGATATTAAGTACATTCACATTGTCACGAAAAATTTAGATTTCATATTATAGACCTAAAACTTTGTAACTTTTAACTGCAGTTTTTCTTTATCCTCTTCCCCAGTCCCTGGTAACCACTATTTTACTTTCTGTTTCTAAAGATCTGACTGCTCTAGGTACCTCATAAATAGAATCATATTTTGTCCTTTACCTGGCTTATTTCACTTAGCATAATGTTCTTAAGTTTCATTCACTTAGTAGCACATGATAGAATTTCATTTTTTTAAAAAGACTTTCACTCTGTCATCATTTAATGTCACCTGATATGGAGTCCATATTAAGATTATCCTAATTATCTCAAAATATATATCTTTCCCCTCTCTGTTTGGGATCCAGGCTGACTTTAAATTTGTGATCCTCCTCCCTTAGCCCCTCAAGTGCTGGAATTACAGGTATGCATTATTCCCAGGTTAAGTTTTTATTTGGACACTTTTTTTTTTTTTTTTTGGAGGGGGAAATGAGGGTCATAAAGAATTAAATCTATTCTTGGTTAAAAATAAAAAGGAGGGCATGTATATGTTATTTTTCTTTTTATTTCCTACCTAATTTGTATTTTAAAATGTTACTCCTACATTTCAGTTAAAAGATAAGGTTAATGAATATCTGTGCCATTGGCCTAGATCAACATTTTATAAATTCAGTTCAGAGCAATTGCAAGCAACCTGACACTTTATCCCTGCTTTAGTGTGGCTTTGCTAAAGGTATCCTCCAACATAGTTCATGTATGTGAAGTACTGGAGGTTAAACCTAGAACACAACTGAACTGCATCCACAATCTTTTTATTTCTTTATTTAAAACAAATTTTTTTTCATTTGTTTTGTTTTTTTGAGACAGGATCTCTCTGTGTAGTCCAGGCTGGCCTTGAACTCATGGTGATCCTTCTGGCTCATCCTCCTGAGTGCTAGGATTACAAGTGTGCACCACAACATCCAGCTTTTATTTTAGACAAGGCGATGCTAAGTTGTCTAAGATGCCCTTAAGATTAATGATCCTCCTGCCTCCTGAGTAGTTGAGGTTTCATCAGTTTGTGTGCCGCCACTTCTGGTTTCCAACATGTCTTTAATACCATTATGAGTCCAAGAAAATTTAGTCATTTCATGATTTTGCTTGATATTGAGTCCATATTCAGATTTTCCTAATTATTTCCAAAAGTCTTCTATCTCTTCCTCCCCCTTCTATTCAAGGCCCATACAGTAGATGCTTTCTTAAGATGTTAATATCTGCATCAGTCCAAGTGCCATGCCTGTTCAGGTGGTCCATGCTCACAGTGTCCCTAGGCAGAGGAATCAGACCCAGGAAATACAAACAATAATGCAGTTCTGGAAGGTCCGAGCTGCTACAAAGTGTAAAGGAGAATGCTTCAAGGGACTAGTGATATGTTTGGTAAAATGTGTAGGGATAAATTTATAGACAAGATCTGTAGGAAGATGACTTATGAGACCTTCAAAGACACCCCAAGGATGGATAGACATGTAAAGAGGTCCACTGTGTCTATTGCAAAGATGCAAACTTTTTCTACTTTAATCTAGATGTTTATTCTTTTTTTTGTTGTTGTTACCAGGAATCAAACTCATGACCTCACACTTGCCAGGCAGGTACTTATACCACTAAACTAAATCCCCAGGCCTAATCTAGATGTTTAATGTGTTCCTAAAAAAGTTTATTGGAGGAAATTAAATGAACTGATTGTACAGTTCAGATGAAAAAGTAAGCTGTGGGGCCAGGCGCTGTGGGGCCAGGCACTATGACCCAAACCTATGATTCCAGCTACTTGAGAAGCTCAGATGGGGGAGAAGTCACAAGTTCAAGGCAAGTCTGAGCAGCCTAGTGAGACCCTGTCTCAAAATTTTAAGGAGGGCTAGGGAACCAGGGCATGGTGGCATATGCTTATAACCCCAACATACTGGGATGCTAAGGCAGGAGGATCTCAAGTTCAGGCCCAGCTTGGGTAACTTAGTAACTTAGCAAGATCCTATCTCAAAATAAAAATTTGTAAAAAAATCTTTTTAAAGAGCTGGTCATGGTTGGCATGTAGCTCAGTGTTAGAGCACATGCTAGTGTGGCCCTGGGTTTGAGTCTTAATATCGCACACATATATACACAAGCAGTAGTCAGGAAATTGTTGGAAATGAAGATAAATCCTATATTGGATATATTGTGACACTACAGTATTTTAAACTGCATCTTGTTAGGGAAGATGTGAAAAGATTATAGAAAAAGCTAGAAGATTCATAAATATCACAAACATCAGGAACCCAGTAGGTAATTTTTTAAAATTGGCATCATAAATTGGGAAAGAGGCAGAGATAAATCAGTTGCTATGTGAAAAATATAGAGCTAGGTTTTTATTTCCTACCTTATGCCAAAAACAATAACTAGAGAAAAACATGAGTAAATGTTTTCTAATCTCAAAAAGAGGATTTTCTAATTTTGACACAAAATTCAGAGGCAAGAAAAGAAAAGCTGGGTGTGGTACCACATATAATCCCAGCACTTGGGAGGCTTAGGCAGGATTGCCATGAGTTGGAGGTCAACATGAACTGTATAAAGAAAACTGAAAAAGAAGAACAAAAGATTAATCTGACTACTTTAAAAAACAGAGACAAATTTCTTAATGGCAGAAATCATAAAAATCAGTAAGTGGAAAAAATTTCAACTTATCAAAAAAACCAGTACATTTCTTCAGTGGGCAAAAAAGTAATAGAAAACTGGCAAAGATTTTGGAGTGTTTGTAAAAGTAATAGCAGGTGTGGTGGTGCAAGCCTGTGATCCCTCTGCTTGACAGCTAAGGCAGGAGCTCTAGGCCAGCCTGGACTACTTAGTGTCAGTTCAAGAGCAGCCTGAACTACATAAGGAGACCCTGTCTCAAAAAAAAAAAGCATTATATATGACTCTTATACATGTGATCATGTGATGGGATTTTCTGTTTTGTTTTTGTTTTTTGAGACAAGCATGTAGTTCAGGCTGGTCTCAAATTGACACTGCGTATTGCAGGCTGGCCTTGAACTCATGGCATTGCTTCTGCCTCAGCCTCCTGAGTAGTGGGATTAAAGGTGTGCGCCACCACAAGTGGCTCTATCTTGATTGTGGTGGCAGAGTTAGAACTGGTTCTTTCTAATTTATGAGATGGGATGGGAGGCAGGCACCTGGCCCTACTGTGGAGACTTATATAAGAAGGCAGTCAGTGTTGTCAAAGTATGAAGGTATGTCCCAGCAGCTATGTTTGTGGGAATTAATACTGACAGTCATGGAGGTGAGGCTGTCCATTATATGAAAAACAGGAAGATGAGAAATAATCTGAATGACTAGATATGGTGGAGCATGCCTGTAATCCCAAGCATTGGAGAGGCTGAGGCATGATGACCTCTGGGAGTTCAAGGCCAGCCTGGACTACATAGTAAGTTCAAAAGTCAACCAGAACTACACAGTGAGACACTGTCTCCAAAAAAAGTAACCTGAAAGGAACCTAGTAGGTTAAATAAGTGATGACAGCCTTTACAAAGAGGGAGGCAGCTCTGTGTACTGGGGTAAAAATTAGTTTCCAAAATGTATTGTGAAGTAAAAACAAAATAAGACACAAATACAACCATTCGTGGAGATACAGGTATCTGTGGAGGGGAACCAGCTGAAGGTTGGGAGCCAAGGTATGAGGGAACTTTTACCATGATTTTTCATTGATTTTAAATCTTATACCATATGCCGGGCATGATGGTGCATACCTATAGTCCCAACACTTAGCAGGCTCAGGCAGGAGGAATACTGTAAGTTCAAGGCCATCCTGGATTACATAGCAAGACCCTATCTCAAAAAATACAACAAAAAATCTTGTACCATGTGTTGTAGTCAGGGGTTATAAGGAGAACAATTATAATCAGGACACAGAATTTATAATACTATTTTATGATGGTCACTCAGAGTTAAACACAAGATAGTGCAGGAAACACTACAGATCACAACACTAAAGATCCAGAATATTCAGCCAAGGGCCTGAATCCCACATCAATGTCCTGCATAAGTCCAGATAAAGACTGAGAACCCATGACAGTGCCTCCCACAAGTCCAACTGGAGGTCTAGAACCCACAAGAAGGACTCACAGCAGTCTTTTTTATGGATCTGTGCTGGGAAAGCCCAAAGGTCAGTGGTGGAAGCTAGAAAGTGCCAGCAGGGTGGAGGAGCTGGGCTAGTAGGTTGAGGGTTTTATATTGGAGCTGAGAAGTCATGCTCAAAACAAGAACCAGGCTGCCCTGGTACCACAGAGTACCACAGCCATCCTCAGTGATGCAGAGGTCCCAAGCTCCTCCAACGATAAGGATAGTCGAGTACATGCCAGAAAGCTGGAAATTAAACAGCATACATCTTCTCCTTTGGAGCCAGGAAGCGATGCTCCATGTAAGACCAGAGCTCCCCCAAAGTAAACAGCCACTCTCAGCAACAAGGTCCTGAGCTCCTCTGATGACAGTGGTCAGACCCCCACTAGGGAAGCTAGTCATGACGAGCTCCTCCAGGAGAACCAACGGCTCAAAACAGCAACATTTAGAGAAACCCACAATACCTAGCTCTTCTCCACATCTCTATGCTGGCAATTTTCCTCAGGTGGACCATCTACATGCAGTACCATGCTGATTTAATTCAGCTGGTCTTAAGTTGACCACCGGTTTTTAATCCATAACACCATATATGTTACCTAGTTGAAATATAAAATGTAAAAGTAGTTTCTCTACCATCTCAAAGTTGCTGTCAGCCCGGCCCTGGGGATGGGGGTATAGTCCAGTGGTAAAGCACTTGCTTAGGATGCATGAAACCTGGGTTCAATCCCTAGTACCATAAAGTAATTAATATTTAATTAAAACATCTTCAGCTCTGCCCACAAGTCTCTCATCTCCCAACACCTAATCAGTGTCCCCACTTAGATGTATCAGTCAGTGTTTTACTAAAGAAACAATTTGTATTATACAAGGTATACAAACCTAAGAATTTATAAGATTGCCTTACAGTGGCCACCCACACAGTCCGATGAGGAGCATGTAGAGGTCTGTCTGAACACTGGAGAAGGAAGGATTCAGGCCAAGCTCTGGAGCTTACTGCAGAGTCCTCTGCAAGTCAGTACCGGGAGGCCAGTGAGTCTGAGATGGAAGGCCAAAGGATCTGCACTAGAAGCTGAAGAGTGTGTAGGAGGCCAGGAGGTGATGCATCCAAGGTGAAGGCAAAGATTGGAGCTCTTCTGAAGGAGAAGTAGACCATCCTTCCACATTTCTCCTTTATACTGTCCAGACAACGAGCCATTCTAGGGTATAGGATCATTGAACCAATTTAGTTAAACTTCTCTTAACTAACTTCTCAAGTTGACACAATCAATCAATCAAATCACAATCTACCCTTTGTTAGTTTGGCAGTCAGACACTATTGAAAGGTTGGTTGGGCTCCCAATCTGCTAAAATGAGTATGGCAAACAGTTAAATAAGAGATAAGTAATATGGTTTGGGGTATCCAGGAAGGTCAGAACTCTCTTGAAGCTAAGACAAAAACTTCTCTGGATTGCCCACATTTATTAGGTCCTTAACAATTCAGTGGGGAGCAGGAAGTAGAGGGTGCATCTGAGGCAAAAGCCAACAAAAATGAGCAGGGCCTTGAGTTAGAACAAAGACATTCAGAGCAATAAATCCTCTTGCTAATTAAGAGAACTGTTTGATTTCTGAGATTGGCAGTTTATTGCTGTGAAATAGGGAGTGTCAGCCCCCATAGCTGCAGTCTTATCTTTCTTCCTTTTAGTATCAGAATATGAGCTTTTCTAACACAACCAGAGGTCCTTTCATGGTCAGCAACTTAACCCTTATACAGCCCAGTTCCCAACAAGACACATATCTTTAAATCAGTCTAAAGATACAAAGACATGCTCATAATTATGCCTAACATGGTATAACTGTCTTATGTACAAACAGAAATGCACTAATTCCCTCCTCAGAATAGAAGGCAAGTTTTCTTTGGATGATGCTTGCTCTTAACATTTCATAACTTGAATATTATAACATAGGTTTAAAAATTCTTTTTTTTTTTTTTTTTGAGGCAGGGTCTTACTGTGTATTGCAGGTTGGCCTTGAACTCACTTATGTAGCCCAGGCTGGCCTTGAACTAAATGATCCCCCGCCTCAGTTTACCAAGTGTTGGGATTACCATTGTGCACCACCACACCTGGCTGGTTTAAAAATTCTTAAGAACCAGTTCTAAGTCTGTCAACATTACATTAGAATCTTACTAGGAAAGAAGCAGTACAATTAGTCTTCTTTTCTATAGCTGATCATGGGGTCATAGTAGGTATGTAGAACTACCTCTTCTGCTTCCTGTTCTTATTCCCTTGGCCTTCAGCAAGCACCTCAACAGGTCTTGGTCCTTTCCCTGGTAGAATGACCATGCCTTCATTCCTGAAGGCTCTGGATCATTTGTCATTCTGCCTGGATTAGGTTGTTGTAGTTTCCCACTGACTTTATAACAGGCCTTGGTAATGCTAAGAGGCACCCTAAGTGATCTCCTGCACTTAAGTATATTCTTCCTTTCCTCCATTGTGGAGTAGTAGTTCAGTTTCCCCTTGATAGTCTGGGGCAGTCACTCCTGATAACACTGTGACTCCCTTTTTTGCTTGTTTCCTCAGAAGCATGAGGAGACCAAAATAACCAGGGGTAAGCCTTAGCTTCTAGTTCAGTGTTATCATTGTTGTACTCCCTGGTACAAGGCTAACCCCTCTTCAGGAGCTAAGCTTTCTAAACCAGCAGAACATAATGCTGCAGGAACAGGAAGTAAAAATTTTGCTAGTGGATCACTGGGGATAGTGGTGAGTGGTACCATTCCCACTTCCACCCCTTGATTCTTGGGCCCATGACTCCTGGTAGTGGGAGACACCTTACCATATAGTGGATGTTGATTTAAAGCATATACAACCTTTTGTTTTGTTTTGTTTTGTTTTGTTTTGTCTTTTTGAGATAAGATTTTTCGTTTCTGTTCAGGCTGGCCTTGAAGTTAGTTTGCAGCCAGGTTGGCCTTGAACTCAAAATGATCCTCCTGGGGCCAGGGATTTAGCTCAGTGGCATAAGCGCTAGCCTGGCAAGCGAAGGTCGTGAGTTCGATCCCCGGTACCAAAAAAAAAAATAAAAATCCTCCTGCCTCAGCCTCTCAAGTGCCAGGATTACAGACATGCACCACCATGCCTGGCCATACACAGCCTTTTGAAGAACCTTGTCCCAGCTGTGCAAGTATTGCTATCTACCTGTGTCTTCAAAAGACCATTTCACCTTTCTATTAGTCCAGCTGCTTCTGGATGGTGAGAAACATGGTAAGACCAATGAATTTCTTGAGCATAAGCCCATCACTTCTTTGATCATAAAATGTGTGCCTTGGTCAGAAGCAATGCTATGGAGAATTCCATGATGATGGATAAGGCATTCTATGAGTCCACAGATGGTAGTTTTGACAGAAGCATTATGTGCAGGGAGGGCAAATCTATATTCAGAATATGTCTATGCCAGTGAGGACAAAGCACAGGGCCTTCCATGATAGAAGTGGTCCAATCAACCTGCCACCAGGTCACAGGCTGGTCACCCTGGTGCCATAATGGATACTCAGTGTTGGTCTCTGCTTCTGACATATTGGGCATTCAGCAATGGCTATAACCAGATTAGCCTTAGTAACAGTCTGTGTTAGCAAACCCATGCATAACCTCCATCTCTGCCACCATAGCCACTTTGTTCATGAGCCCTTTGGGCAATGATGGGTGGCTGAAGAAAAAGGTTGGCTGTAGAATGAGCCTCCCTCTCCACTTGATTATTAAAGTCGCCTTCTGCTGAGGTCACTTTTTGGTGTTTACATGGGATACAAATATCTTTGCATGGTTTGCCCAAATGGAAAGGTCTATGCATGTACCTCTGACCAAAATGTCATCAATTTTCCAGTCACGTCCCTTCAAGTTCCTAATCCTCTGGCCAATCCATTGGCTATAGCCCATGAATGAGTATATGGTTACACATCTGGCCATTTTTTCTTCCAGGCAAAATGTACTACCTGGTGCATTACCCAAATTTCTGCCCATTGAAGACTGTCCTTCAAGGAAGGATATATTAAAAAGAGGCTGAAATGCTGCAGCTGTCCACTTGTGGGTGTTTTCTGAATAATGTGCAGAACCATCCATAAACCAGCCTCTGGCCTTCTCCTGTGTCAGGTGATCATATGATACATCTCTTTAGGCCATAGGTGCATGCTGGAAAGATGGAAGGCAGTATAGCAGGAGTAGGAACTGTATCTTCATGTATTTGTGCCCTCTGGACCTGCTCTGGCTCAGTCATGTACATACTACTTTCATTTAATGATGGACTATTACTGTGGGTGGCTAACTTTATGTTAAGCATTCAGTTTCCTCTAAGACCCAGTAGAAGGTCTGAAGCTGTTTTTCAAAGGGAGAGTAGTTGTCTGCAGATGATGGCAGAGCTTTGTTCTAAAATTCTAAAGATCTGCACTGCAGTTCATATTTGGGGGCCTGCCAGAGAATCCAAACAGTGTCTCTACCTGCCGCTGCCACTTCAAGGACCACTGGATCAAGTATCATAAGGCCCCAGCGGGAGAGCATCCTGCACAGCAGCCTGGACCTGTTGCAGAGCCTTTTCTTGTTCTGGGGCCCCTTCAGAACTAGCAGCTTTCTGTGTTCCTTGGTAAATGGGTTGGAGTAAGACACCTAAGTGAGGAATGTGTTGCCTCCAAAATCCAAATGGGCCCACTAGGCATTGTGCCTCTTTTTGGTTGTAGGGGAAGCCAGATGCGACAACTTATCTTTTACCTTAGAAGGAATGTCTCTACATGCCCCACATCACTGGACTCCTAGAAATTTCACTAAAATAGAAGAACCTTGAAGTTTTATTTATTTTTATTGGATTTATTTCCCATCCTCTGGCTCTCAGATGCTTTACTAACAAATCCAAAATGGTTGCTACCTCTTGCTTATTAGGCCCAATCAGCATAACATCATCATTATAATGGACCAGTGTGATATCTTGTGGGAGAGAAAGGCGATCAAGATCTCTAAAAAACTTAAGTTGTGATACAGGGCTGGTGAGTTAATATACCCCTGAGGTATATTAAGGGTATGTTACTGGCTTTGCCAGCTGAAAGCAGATTGTTTCTGATGGTCCTTATGGATAGGTATGGAGAAAAAGGCATTTGCCAACTCAGTAGCTGTGTACCAAGTACCAGGGAATGTGTTAATCTGCTTAAACAAGGAAACCACATCTGGTACCACAGTTGCAATCAGAGTCACCACTTGATTGAGTTTATGGTAATCTACTGTCATTCTCCATGACCCATCCATCTTCTGCACAGGCCAGATGGGAGAATTAAATTAAGATGTGGTAGGGATCACCATCCTTGTATCCTTCAAATGCTTGATGATGGCACTAATCTCTGCAATCCTTCCAGAAATGTGAGACTGCTTTTGATTTACCATTTTACCAAGGATAACTCTAATGGCTTCCATTTGGCAATCCCAACTGTAATAGCCTTTACACTATTAGGGAACCAATATGAGGATTTTGTCAAGTACTAAGTATATCTATCCCAGTTAGGCATTCCGGAACAGGGAAAATGACTATATAATGGATTCAAGGACTTATTAGACTAATTGTGACTCAAGAGTTTTGCTAAAACCCCATTGATCACTTGACCTCCATGGGACCCTACTCTTACTGGAGGGCCACAATGATGTTTTGGATCTCCTGGTGTCAGTGAGCCTTATCATTTTCCTTCCCCCAATGTATAGTCACTCAGGCAAAAGGAACCTAAGACAAAAGAATGGAAGAAAGATTTTACAGATTTTTACTACATCAGGGTCCTTCCCCAAGGAGACCTGACCTTCCTTCATTCAAAGGGTTTTGGGTCTGTAAACTGGTTCAAATCCAGGAACTGTTAGGGGGGCTGTGATTCCCTATTACTATGATTTGAAGGTTTCCTGTACATTTGCCCTTAAACTTTTTGGATGATATAAATCTAGTAAAGATTTTATGGGCTTCCCATCTATTTCACTTTTGGGAACATTGTGGCTGATCAGACAGTGCTATAGGTCTACACATGTCAGATTATTCTGGTCATTGTTTTGCTTCTGCTATCCATTATGGTAAGCACATAGACCCTGCCTTTGGTGATTAAGTGCTGCCACTTGACCTTATGTGGTAGTTCAGCCAATTGAATTATGAGGGCCTGTTTTTGGTTTTCTGCAATCTCAGCATTGTGGCTAAAAGAGAGGAGACTTTCTTTTAGGACACAGAAATTTTAAATTTCTTATGTGTGTCTAGAGCTGGGAATTTGAATCTTTGAAGTCCTTATTTTCCTTTATTATTGTCCTTACAGTCAGAACACTTTAGATTTTCATTATGGATGTTTTGACCTCATTATTTTCCTTCACTCATTTATCCAGTGATGCCAAAACTACTCAAGCCAGCATCATATTTCATACTCTGCCAAAGAAACTCAAAACTTTCATGTATGGAGTTGCTTAATTCCTTTTATCTTACAAGTGGTGAATTAGGATAATCAAATGGATCTACATAGCATATTAATTCAAATAGTTCATGCCAGGGGTTATCAGTATTCCCTACAAAATTAGGAGAGACCATGGTGTCTTTAAGTCTCATCAAATTTGAGAACTGATTTCAGGAACTTCTAAAGGCATTAAAGAATTTCATCATTACAATTCTGTTTCTCTAGAGCCACTCCCAGTACCGAAATCTGTATCAGTCAGTGTTTTGCTAAAGAAATAATTTGTATTACACAAGGTATACAAACCTAAGAATTTACAAGATTACCTTACAGTGGCCACCCACAGAGTCTGATGAGGAAGCGTATAGAGGGTCTGTATGAACACTGGAGAAGGAAGGATTCAGGCCAAGGTCTGGAGCTTACTGCAGAGTCTTCTGCTAGTCAGTACTGAGAGGCCAGTGAGTCTGAGATGGAAGGCCAAAGGATCTGCACCAGAAGCTGAAGAGTCTGTGTAGGAGGCCAGGAGGTGATGCGTCCAAGGTGAAGGTGAAGATTGGTGCTCTTCTAAAGGAGAAGCAGACCATCCTTCCACATTTCTCCTTTATACTGTCCAGGCAATGAGCCATTCTAGGGTATAGGATTGCTGAGCCAATTTAGTTAAACTTCTCAAGTTGATACAATCAATCAATCAACCATAACAGATGTCCCTTGTGCATCTCACACTGGCCATGTGACAGGGGACTAAACTGCCCTCTCTAAACCAGTTCTTCCTAGATTTTACCCTATCCATAGAAGGTTCTTATCTGCCCATATGCTTCACTCTGCAGGCCCTCCAGGGTCCTTCTAGAATCAGTCTGTCAGCAGGTTCTTTACTGCTGTGCTCCATCAGCATAGCTGCAGCTCTTCAACTAGTTCACCCTCCCAAGGCCAGAATCACCCACAAGATCTTCCAGCCTAGCTAGTTTTCCCATCCCCAGCTCAGGCCCCTTCACCCCCTTTCCTTTTGGGCAACAAGTTGTCGGTTGGTTTAGGCTAGTAAATTCAACAGCTGTGCTTTATTAAGCTTGAATTTCATTGTTTCATCTACTTTGCACTAGAGATAAGCTGCCTGGCTTTGCTTCACCTGTTCACTTCCTCTTGGCTGCCATGAGCACCAAACTCTTTTCTCATAGTACCTATCTTCTTACCTAGGATTCCCTCTCCTGTAGCCTCACCCTTAGGTCTTAAGTTCCTGGGAAGGCCTGTGTCTGCCCTTTCTAGTACTCCATCCCAGGTCAGATGCCCTCTTGGGTTCCTTCCCAGCATTTTCCTCATTTAAAACACCTAGTCTGTTAGTTGGTCAGTTTGTTTTTTTCCTTTCCTTATAGTGTTTGTCTTACTTGTATGTAGAAATCATACCAGTGTATTTCATTGTTTCTCCTGCTCTGTAAATGATACTTGGCATTTGGTAGGAGATCAATACACATGATGAATACAATGACTTATTACTTCTTTTCCATTAACATATTTTTTTTTTCTTTCCTGGGATTGAACCCAGGGCCTTTGCACTGAACTACATCCTCAACCCTCTTTCTATTTTATATTTTGAGACAGGGTCTCACTGAATCACTAAGGTGCCCAGCCTGGGCTTGAACTTGCAATCCTCTTGCCTCCACCTCCTAGAAGGTTGGGTTACAGGAATGTGCCACCACTCCTTGCTAACATACTTCTTTTCAGACATGCTCTGGAGTTGCTGTTCCTCTGACCTGGGAACTTAACTAATGGATGAAGCAGCAAACAAGCAGGAACTAGGCCTGCCCTTGTGAGGCACATGTGGGATTCATGGGGACCCATGGAATAGGAGACAGCAGTTTCTAGGATGGCTACCCTGGCGTGGTCAGGCATCTTCTGTAGGTTGACTTCTGTGTATAGGCTGTTTGCTCAGAGTATGGAATAGTTAGCATTTCAACATGCATATTATTGGCTAATCTATTCCTGTACCCGTCTCATCACTGCTGTTTAATTTCCTCTGAATGTTCTTTTCAGCCTGAGCTGGTGTCTGCGGCGTCCTTTTCCATCCATGCTGCGTCCTAGCCCATCCACGCCTTGTGACAAGGTCCATGGGTGGAGGAGAGCGCTTCAAGGAATCGCTTCTCCAGGAAAAGGACACCACATGTGGGAATTGGGCGCGAGGATCTTGTAATGTTTTGTACTGATAATTGTAATTTGTGTAATTCACATATATATATATTTTCATGTAATAATATGAAATCGAAAATAGAAACTCCAGAGGAGTTACTAGAAACCCTCTAGATAACTTTGTGAAAACTAATTGTGAAATTTTACCTTCTGTGAGTAGTATGAGAGAGTTTATACAAAAGCTTTAAATGAAAGAGCTCATGGGGGAGGATTTACAAAATTCCTGTGAGACAACTGCCCTGAGACACTGGACAGGCAGCCA
>PVLA01011083.1:0-56575 GCA_004027455.1 Hydrochoerus hydrochaeris
ATTTACTCAGAGGTCACTGGAGTCGCAGGGCGTCTTCTCGTCCTTTTTAGGTGGTCAGTGTCTCCTGAGGGGCTTCAATCCCATCAGAAACTCGGGAAAGCTAAGTTCTTGTGGGAGCAGGCCCCGCCCGGGCAGGGGGTCTCTGCCGGGGCCTCCTTTCCTGACGTCACTGGGCTGTGGCAGCCAGGAATGGCTGGGCTTTGTTCTGGTTCTGCACGGCCCGTGGCCAGGTGTCAGAAGGAATGTGTGCCGTGTGCCACGTAAGATGTCACTGTGCCCAGCGGTCTGCTTCGGGTCCAAGACCTGGCCCTTCCTCACTGGCCTCTCTGCCCCCACAAGCACCCCATCTTCTTGGCCCCCCACCTTAGCTTTCCCCCCAGAGATGCGCTATGGAGATAAACAGTGCTGTGGTTCAGGGTGACTCCGAGTCTGGGCCCTCCGCTCCTCCCTGCCACCTAGTTGCCTCTGTCTCCTTGGCACCTGGGAGCGATCAGCCCCTCAGATAACCCCAGCGAGAGCCGCAGGCTTACATCACTTCCTCAGATGGGCAGCCGATAAGCCCCTGTGCAGATCTCGGCTCCCCACGGGACAGCGCCCGGCCCGGCCCACGGGGTCGCAGGCCACCCCGGGCAGCCGGGGACGCAGCGCTGAGCGCTGGGCTGCAGCTGGGAACCAGCCCTCGGGTTAGGAAGCCTTTCATCTTCACAGCTGCAGAGTTTGGGGGGCTTCACTCCACTTGCAAAAGTTGTGTGGGTGTTAAAAGTCACGTACGGAAAAACACACGCACGCGCACACACACTCTTGCCACAGCTTTTGTTTTTTCCTCCGCTACAAATGCTTTTTGTGACTTTCTGAAATAAAGAAAAACATCTCATACTGTACGCTACCACTTGCTGGTTGCAATGTCTCTCAGAAAAGTTTCCCCCACAAACTAAAAAGAAAAATGTGTAAATGTTCGCATGTTTCCCCCCAAGGTCAGAGAAAAGAAAACCATCTGAAAGAGTCATCAGGGAAGGCGCAGTAAGCGAGAAAAATGGCTTCGGCCAATCGTTACAATTGTAGTGGCTGGTTCCGGGGCGAGGAATCACCCCGAGAACGTAGGAATCCGTCCCACCACGCTGGGGAGGGTGTGCGGCCAAAACGGCGAGGCTGTCCCCTGGGTCCCGTCAGATCCATCCCGCCATCTGCAGGACAGATGCGCACGCGTTTCTCCAAGACCCGTCACCACAAAGATAGAGCAGCCCTGGGCGTTGGAGAAGATAGAAAACCATCCACCTGCCCATGGGGAAAACAAGGATGAGGGTCACCCCGGGAAGACCGTGCCGCGGTTAAAGCCAGGGGGCGGCAGGCAGCATTGCATGCGTGCTCACGCCCGCAGCAACACGACTCACGACAGCTGAATCTTAGAAGGAGTTTATGTGTCCATCAACAGACGAATGGATAAGATGAACGTTATGCACCATGAGTACTGCCCTGCCACAGAGGAGGATAAACTTGAGTCATTTGTTGCTAAATGGCTGCACCTTGAGATCGTAATGTTAAGTGACATGAATCAGGCACGTAAGTTTAAATATCAGATGGTTTCTGTCTCACATGACAAAGCTCTAAGTAATTTCAGAAACAAACGAAAAGACAGTAGGAAACAGAGAGATGGAGCTTTTGCAAATGGGAAGGCATCTAGAGACGGGGGAGGAAGAGGAGAAATAAAAAGAATTCAGATGGTTCAGTACCTGCGTTGGCTCCCAAGATACACATATACAATGGGTACTGAAAACATGAAGTAATAAGAAAAAAAAGGAGAAAAGTAAAAGAAAAAGAATGGCATGGGTCCACCCACACTCCACGGAAAGAGCCTCGGGGTGTGTTTTCTGAATGCACAAAGCAACTCGTGGGGAACAGGCTCTATTCCTGATAACAACGAAACACCATGTCAGGCTCTATGGGTCTAGGAACATAGACAGGTGTGGAATTCCAGAGCAAAGGCTTCTCCAGGCTTCATACACACATGAGCACAGTACTGAGTTCTAGGAAAATGTCAGGCTGAGGAGGAGTTTAGCTTTGGCTGCATCACTGAATATTTTCCTGTGTGAATGTACCCAAGAACAGGCTCTATAACTGCGTGAACCCAGTAAGCATTTCTGTTGAATAACATCATTAAATCTGTAATGTCTCGAATGCTAAGTAGACTTTGTATTTGTGGAAATACATGATCACTTCTCTTTAGAAAGTTGTTATAAAATCAGCAAGGCACGGAGGTGCACACCTGTACACAGCCAGCACTCTAGGAGGCTGAGGCAGGAGGATCACAAGTTTAAGCCCAACCTGGGCAACTTAGCAAGACCCTGCCTGAAAATAAAAAAGGGACTGGGGATGGAGCTCGGTGTGCAAACCCCATGTTGGCTCCAGTGCCACCAAGAAGAAAGCTGGCAGGAAACCACCCACTTGTCAGACTCTCCCTGTGTGCAGCTGAGGTGAAGAACGCAATGGTTTCCCAGGCTGGGGTGCAGACAGCAGCACTCATCCCGGAAGGCGATTTCTACACCACACAGCACCACCTGCAGCTCAGGATGCCGAAACCACATCGAAGCGGGCCTGGCTGGCGCCGACAGCGCTGTCTCCCGGCTTCTGAGCCGTCTGAGCGTCAATCATAACCCCCGAGGCGCTGACGAGCAGCAGCTGGTCCTGGCCCCGGTGACACCGGGCACCTGGTTTCCTGACCCCGACCACGCGCTTCCCGTGTGGGCTTCCAGCGCCCTCGGGCAGCCACACGAAGGCAGCTGACAGCAGGGACCCAGCTTCAGTCCCAGAGGAAATGGTGTCAGCCGTAGGCCTGCAGGGATGCGGCTGTCATTGGCTTCTCCCCAGCTCCAGCAGGGCCTCTCTGTCACATCCATCAGCTCCATTTTACTTCAATAAAACGGAAAGTCACGGGCTCCCAAGGGACGGTGTGTTCCCTGCCAAGGCCATTCCAAGCTGTGGCCCAATGTCACCTGTGCCCCAGCCAGCCAGGGCCCTCCCCTCAGGATCTGGACCACTTCTGGGCCCCAGTGGGCTGCGTTCCCATTGAACGAGAGGTGGGCCAGCTGGGAGACCCGTCACCGAGGGGCAGGACCTGTGGGCTTGGGCACTGCAGCTATGCAGGTCAGGCCGAAGGTGTCAGACGTGGCCTTCTGCATTTCCTGTCCTTTAAGGCCCCTTCCTGATGCTTCAGCAAGACAGATGGGTGGGACTCTGCCCACTCCAGTACCCCAAGGGCTTCTGATGACCAGCGCAGGGTGATGGAGGCTTCCGCCTGGCGGATCCCCCGGACAGCAGGACCCAGCCAGCCAGTGGCCTTGGCTAGTCCTCCACGCCGGGCAGTGTGCGGGTGACCCTATGATGCTCCTTCTCCCATCCTCCCTGCAGCCCAGGGACCTCTGCGTCTCTCTGCCCTGAAGTGACATCATGTTGGGATGCTCTGTAGGAATATTTCTCACACAGTCACAGGGGCATCCTGTGACAACACAGATCCAGTTTATGGACCAGTGTCCAGGCCAAGCCCAGGATGGCAGGCCAGGTAACTGTAGGGGACTCGGCTGATCCCATGGCCACCTTCTGCAGCGAAACAGTTTGTCAGGACCTTGTGGTGTCACCAGATGGAGGTCCCAAGCGACTTTTTTCCCTGGTTCTCAGGGTCCTGAACACAGAACTGTACAGGAGAGGCAGCAAGTGTCCACGTTTATTCAAGGTGGAGAAGTTTGTTCTTCAGAGTGAGAGACACCATTGAAAAGGCTCACAGCGGCCCTGGGGATAAGGAAAAGGGTCCTTTAATACCCAAGATTCCCCGGTTATCTCCCTCATCTCTAAATAAGGCTTGGGGACAGTTGTCCTATCCAACATTTTGTATCACACCATATGTAAATCATCCTATGGAAATCTTGCTTGACTTCCTGCTGTATGCAAATGATCCAGAACTGTGTCTTTTGATTAGTTGTGCCCACATGCAAATAAAGGATTGAAAAGGGAACCTTCTGACTGGTCCTGCACAGTGCCAGATTCAAGGGAGGGTTGAAAAAAGCAAGTTTCTGATTGGTCCAAAATACCACCTTTCTGATTGGTTCTGCGTGAAGTGATGCTGGTTTCATGTAATGGGTGTGGACACCACAGTGCACAGGGGAGATGCTGGTGGTGGTGTTAGTACTTTTGATCATGTGAATTAGGTACTGTGGATCCAGAGAGAACTGGGTTGATCCGCCCTGCCACTTCCTCGCTGGAGGTTTGAGAAGCCACTCAGTTTCATTCAATCTCATATCCTTAGCTACAGAACAGAAGGTTATCACTTCACAGAAGCTGTATTTGGATACATTCTGGGTTTACGTGGTCATATCTTCGTCTTTCTGCTAATGAACAGAAGCCGTGTGTGTGTGTGTGTGTGTGTGTGTGTGTGTGTGTGTGTGTGACTAAACATTTCTGCCAAGTGCGGACCTTGAAGCTGGCTAAAAATTCACTCAAACTGTTGAATCAACAGTGCTCACCAGGCACCTGGATTTCTAGGGTTTTCAGCCCTTCTCGGGTGCCCGCATGATTTATGGTTTGCACCACCTCTCTGCGAGGCTTGCGGTTTCCTCCGGGTTTCACTCGGGCAGCTCTCACAGCAGTGGGGGTGGCGCACGGGTGTGTCATGAGGGCTGGCATTTGTCACCCATGGGTTCCGGAGCAGTGCCAGACAGTAACCTACAGAGGCAGGGGCTTCGGTTGGAGCATGTCTCTCCCACCCATCGCAAGGACCCATCAGCAAGGCCGAGGCGATGCGTCCCAGCACGTGCGGAGGGTGCCACTGGCCATTCTAGCACCGCGGTGCTCTTGGTGCACCCGACAAAATGGGAGTGCTGCATCTCCTCGGGCCTCACGGTCACCTCTAGGGGTGAGCACTGCGGTCACTATCGGTTTAACTTTTTGGTAACTCTGGAAAACAGTTCATTAACAAATGAATTTAAACTGGATGTGGTAGTGTACGCCTATAATCCCAGCACTCGGGAGGCCGAGGCAGGAGGTTTGTTGTGAGTTGCAGACCAGCCTGTGCTACAAAGTGAGTTCAAGGCCAGCCTGGACTGCATAGCAAGACCCTGTCTCAAAAAGGAAAAAAATTAAAAGATGTAAAGTTTAGGTATCTTACTTTTACCTGCACAATGTAAAAGCGAGTCATTCAACAACTCAGTGGGATCCACTCAGTGCCATGGAACAGCCCCGCGGTGTACACAAGTCTTCAACAAGGAAGCGCTAATGCTATCACCGGACATGAAAAGGGCAGGTGCGTCCACTTGTTTATTTAAATACTGTTCCTCCCTGTGCGATTTGCTAACAGCTCCTCAAGGACAGCCGATTAGCCTGTGTGGATCCCGGCAGACCTGAAAATGTCCGGGAAGAAACCCCCTGATGTTAGCAGCTGCGGCTGGGAGGAAGCGAGTGTTCCTTCATCTCTCTCCTTCACTCTCAGATTATCTCCGAGTGTCCAAATGAGGAGTCAGTGAAAGCATCTTGGAGATGGAATCAGCGCCCAACAAAGTACACTTATTTAAAAAGCACAGTTGGGTGAATCTTGCTGTTTTGTAAAGCCATGAAGCCATCACCCCGGTACAGGCAGTGAGCATTTCCGTGACCCCAGAAGTGCCCTGTACCTTTATGACCCTCCTTCCCACCCCACCCCAAACCCGCATCCCTTTCAACCATGGAGCTGCTTCAGTCACTACAGTTTAGTTTGCATTTCTAGAATTTTATACAAATTGAAATAATGAACACAGAATACTCTCCTTCTCTTATCCCCCATCATTATTCTGAGGTCCACCCACGCTGCTGTGTCTAGGAAGAGTTGTCCCTGACCAGCACTGAATGGCAGTCCATCGTGAGGCATCTTGTCACCCAGATCCACTTGGGGGACATGTGCTTGCTTCCCTTTGGGGTCACTATGCATCACACCACCGTGGCACTTACATTCCAGGTATTTTCTCTTGCTGGGTAAACAAACACCGAGGTGTGGAACGGCTGAAGCCTTTGGCAAGTCTCTGCTTAGCTTTTTTGAGCAACCGCTGAGCAGTTTTCAAATAACTGCCCTCTGTTTTTGCCTGTCTAGTAGGAGTGGATGAATTTATACATCCTTCTTTTAAAAAATTACTAAGTGACAACATCCTGTCGTAAAAAGAAAATTCAAAACAATTAGAAATAGAACAAGAAAAAAACTAAGTTTGCTTTCTTCCATCATTTTCTTAGTTTTTCATGGATGGATATATATTATTGAAAGTTTGAAATGTCATGGTGGTACACGCTTATAATCCCAGCACTCTAGGAGGCTGAGGCAGAAAGATCTTGGGTTTTGAGCACAGTCTGGGCAATTTAGCAACTTCAAGAGGTCCTGTCTTAAAGTAAAAATGAAGAAAAGGCTGGAGATGTAGCTTAGCGCAAAGGCCCTAGGTTCAATCCCTAGTAACCCCTCTGAGAAAAATTAGTGTGTGTCCATTTATTTGCACACTTGCACATGTACTTGTGTCCATGTGTTTGCTTGTGCAAGTGTAGAATGTGCGTGAACAGATTTCACAAACGATGTGGCTTCACTCTGCATACCAGGGCCTGGAGATCTTTCCTTACCCAAGCATGTGAATTTGTGTAAGCATCTCACCTCAGTGATCCGAGCAGTGCTTGTTAGTGTGGTTAGGGTTTTATTCACCCATCTTCTGGGCCCCTCAGAACCTTAACTTAACGTGATGGTTGGTGAGGCTCTGTCCTTCTGTTACTGGGGAAGGCGGCTCCTTTGAGCGGATGGGGACCTCCCGGGAGCACTGCCAGGCTCCCAGGGTGCAGGAGTTCCGGGTTGGGGCAAGGTGGCCGCCGGGTGGCCCCGCGTCCTGTGCGGTGGATGTGTGACTCCTGCGCGTCACCATGGAGCTGCCCTGCCCCCGTCTGGTCTTGGGCTGGCGGAGGAGGAAGCTGCTGAGGTGTAGTCATCCTGAGAGGGCAAAAGGGCTTCACCTCTTCAACTTTCGGCTTCGCAGGTGAGTCAGATCAGAGCTTTCTTATCATCATATCAGAAAACTCACCACATCTGACAAACACAGCGAGAGAGCCAGGGTAAAGCAGAGGAGCGTGGCCTCCGCGCTCCGCCCGCTCAACAGTACCTTCCTGCCCCGAGTTCCTTTCTCTCTTATTTTCTCTCAGCAATCACCACGCCAGGATACATGAGCCGGCCCTCTTCGCCTGCCCTCAGCCAGCCGGGCTGAAGGCACTGTCACTTAGACCTCCAAGTCACAGTTGGTCCTGGGCCACTACTGAGTCCTTTCCAGGCACCCTTGTCCTTGTGGATTCAGGAGTTTTCACACCTTCAGCAAATTATTCCTGAGTCTTACAAAGCTACTCTCACCAGATACTACCAAAACTGGGTTTAATTCAAAACAATGTTGCAAAATAAGATTGGTTCCCACAACAACCGGCAGACACTCCAGAAAGGGAAGCACTGCTTTCTAAGAGGGCAAGGGGAGATCATCTGATAACCAATGGTTGTTTTTAATATCCCTGACTGCTCAGCATCTTACAGTTAAGGAGACTTCAAGGAGGGGTCTAGAGTCAGCTGCAACCCAGGCTGCAGCCCCTCCCTGACCACATAACCCCGAGAGACTCAAACCAAAGCGGACACCCACTTGATCCACCCAGATTTTAACATGGTTCCAGCTGGGTGTGGTGGTGCATGCCTGTAGTCCTAACACCCTAGGAGGCTGAGGCAGGAGGAGTCAGCAGTTTGGAATCCAGCCTGAGTGATTTAGCAATTTAGCAAGATCCTGCCTCAAAATTAAAAAAGGTTTGAGGACTGTAGCTCACTGTGAATCTTCCAGGTATAATTTCAATAACACGCCCCCCCAAAAAAAAAAACCTCCAAAAGCCATGAAACCATTAAAAAAAATTTTTGTTTTTGTAGCAAAAAAAAAAAAAAAATCTTGCATTTTCTCCCACATAACAGATCTTAGAAAGCGGCAGAAGGGCAGAGCCCGTTTCAGATGGGCCCTGGCGTGTGACATAGTCTCTCCGCCATGGTGTGCAGGAGAAACACTGGTGAGCATAGCCTTGACCCATTACAACCCACAAGAGCACGACCCCTGTCTGCGTGCCTGGTCCGTGAGCCCCCCGAGCTGAGGCGGTGCCTGCCAGACCTGACATGTGCTATCAGGTGAGCAAGGACCTGAACTCATCGGCCGGAAGCCCAGGACTGGCTGTCCAGGCATCTTACTTTCTCAGGGGGAAAGTGGCTCCTTAGCAGCAATAAGGATCTTAACTCCGAGCTGGGGAATACAGTACTTTGGCAGCAGCTCGGTGCCTTAGACGAGCTGTGTGGTTTGTTCAGACCTTGGTTTTCTGCAGAATATGCTGCTAATAAGTGATCTATTTCCTGCACGGCTTTCGGCTTCTATAAGCAGATTTCTTTTTTTAGGTGAAAGGTCAGAAATTTTTTTTTCAGTCGGTTACACCAACAGATGAAATTCAAGAAGCCTAAGAAAGTTGTAGACTTCAAACCAGTTGTGTGTTTTAGCGTGGATACAGTACCTCTCCCGCACATGCCTGCTCTCCTCTGCGGTCCTACCAATCTGTGATTGTGCCCTCGTGTGTGGAAACACACACACACACACACACACAACTCCACCCTTGCATCGACTGACAGACACAGTCAGCCCACTCATCGCCTGATTGTTTTGAAATCTACCCTGCACCGCTGCCCTGCTGAAGTCTTGAGAGTAACCGGCTTTCCTCTCAGGGGAGCCCTCGGAAGCCTTCTAAGAGCCTCACGCTCTGCTGACCGAGCTGGCCGGCGCCCTGAAGCCTTTTGAGGAAGCAGCCCGGGCAGACCCAGCTGAGAGCCTGCCTTGGCTTCCTGAGCCTTAGCATCTCAACCATGATTCTCAATTTTACTCATGATCTATCCCCTCTCTTACATTAAAAATAAACCCTCCCTTGAACTTTTGTCCTCTGAACTTTTGATCTCTGATGCATTTTTTCCCTGCTTTCATTTCACTTCTTTGCATTCTCTCAAAATAACACAGCAGCCGCAGTCCTGGTATGAGGCAGCGTGGAGTTCGGGCCACCCCCAGCCCTATCTGGCTTCCTGGAAGCCGTGGCCACCTCCTGCACGCTCCCAGGAGGCCGAGTCCTGGGCCCTGCACTGAACTGGGTCACTTTTTTTTCCTTTTTTTTTTTTTTTTGTAACAGGAATCGAACTCACGACCTCGTGTTTGCCAGGCAAGCGCTTTGCCACCGCGCCCTGTCCCCTGCCTTCCATACCTTCTAGAAAGAATGCCTAAGAAAAGACCCATGGGAGACATGGACAGGGCCATTGGTCAAGTGGGAAGACTTACCTGAAAACTTCTCCTAGCAGTAGAAAAAGGGTGATTTTTAAAATTACAGTGGGAAAAGGTGAAAATGTTTCCCGCAAAGCTCAACCACATGGTACCAGCTGGAGTGACCCATGGTACCAGCTGGAGTGACCCCGTGAGCTGCTCTGGACTAATTGCCCTTTGTGTTACCGCTCAGCTATCCGAGATAAAGATCACAAGCGAGGAACAGCACCAACCTTATCGAGGCTTTTCAGGGGGCCCTGCTGCAGCCCAGGGGGTCCCCATGGGGAATTGTCCCCCCTCCTCAGATCTGTTCTGCAGGCACACTCGGCCTTACAGAAAACCCTAATGGATCTCAGCCACATCCTCCTGGATACTTGGGATCCTCCCCAGATTGTAACCATGTCATTGCTGATACACTGTAACTGCTATGCAGACCGTTGTTACATTGTATTGTTTAGACAGTAATGGCAAGGGAAAGGTTCTGCCTATGATCACTATGGACACAGTTTCTAAAAGGCTTTGGATTCAAAGATGTTGGAGGGCCAACTGTACATACCTACACAGCCTTGGGTGCACACCCAAACACACGCACACACTCGAGGGCTGTACACACTCTTCTTCCATTCCCTTGGCATAATTTATCAAGTAGATTAGTACTTTCAGGTATGAATTTTAAAATCTACATTGTCTCTATTTTATCTGTCTTAAAATAACAGAGGCTGCAGCTGTCTGCAGCTCTGTGGCCATGTATTTAGCTTGCACAAGGCCCTGGGTTCAATTGCCAGCACGTAAAATGAAATAAGAGCAGCTGTCCATCATACTGTGACCATCAGAATCACATTTTATGACTGATACATAGTGAACACCATTCTATTTCAAATGTCCAAGACTCATTTTTCAAAAATGAAATGAAGTTTCTTTCCACATTTTACAATTTTTTAAATTCTAAGTAATATTCTGCCGGAACGACCCATAATTCCTGCATTTTGTCCCTTTTTGTCTTTTTTTTTTTTTTTTTGTACCGGGGATCAAACTCACAACCATGTGCTTGCAAGGCAGGCGTTATGCCGCTGAGCTAAATCCCTGGCCCCTTTTTGTCATTTGGAGACACAGTGACTTGTCCATTGATGTTGTCTAAGTAAACAAAAACACAGAGCTGAGCCTCCATATGGAAACATTTGTATCTGGGGAATAGTGAACCGGACTGAGACAGAGGACACCATCACATGCCGGGCAGCCTCTGGGGTGGCTAAGGCACGAGGGCAAGGTTGGGACTTTACTAGGAGAAGCAAAAGCTACGTGGGATGTTTTCAAAGAAAGCATATTGGCACCTGCTGTCTCCCGGGACACCTGGCCAGCTCTGATTGGCAGCTGGCCGCAGTGACAGAGGGACACTCCCCTGAGTCAGGGGACCGTGTCTCTGGCCTGGACTCTCAGGACAGTGCGTCAGGAAGGGCTGCTGCTGCCAGTTGTCTGTGCGATGGTTCCTGGCACCTGGCAGTTATGTCTGAGTGCCCTTCCCTCCCTGGCTCTGTTTAGCCAGGAGAGGTCCGGGGAGATGTCCCTTCTGGTGGGCCTCAGACCAGACTTCTAGGTTCATCATAACATGAACAATGGCCTCTGCGTAGTGAACTAAAACACAAAGGGGACCCAGGCAGGGAGGAGACCGGTGTCTACCTCACCTGGTGGCAGTATGCACACTTGCAGCCCAGGAGCAGGATGCACCTGTGTCCCGTTAAGCTCACCTGTTTGCCTGTTGGGACCACGTTTACTTTTGCTACTGAGGAGCAACACCTCCAGCACATCCGTGCATCCTGGAGCGTGACCTTGAGGCCAGGGAGCTCTGGTCCTGCAAATCTGACCATCCTCCTCCGGAAACCACAGTTCACAGCTTTAAGTGAGCTAACACAGATGTTTGGCAGTAAGCACAACAAACATTTGCAATCTCAAGGTTCAAGCCAACAGTTCTCAGAATTCTTTTCGAAATAATGACATTCCAGGAAAACTCTGCTCTTTTTGTTAGCAAAGACTCAACTATTTTTGGGGGGGGCGGGGTTTTGTTTTTTGGGTTTTTTTTTTTTTTGTACCAGGGATCAAACTCATGACCTTGTGCTTGCCAGGCAGGTGCTTAGGCCACTGAGCTAAATCCCCAGCCAAGACTCAACTTTTGGCAAAGAGACAGTGAGTGGTCAGAACTGCTTTTCACTTGGACATGAGCAAGGGCATCTCCAGCATGTTCGTGTCTCTGGCTTCTCATTCTCACATTTTAAAAATCAAGCTTCTCCCCCATCCCCACTGGGAAGCAATGCACGTGCAGTCCTGAGCTGGCCGAGTCAGAGGCCAGTGTGGCAGCCCCACCAAGAGGGCCTGGCCAGGGAGGACAAGCCCCACACGTCACCCTGCTCACCACTGAACCCCAAGCAACTGGATTGCACCCCTGGGCTTTGGGGACCGCTGCACAAAGCACCTCAGTGGAGAGTTCAGAAAACCATATTTTATGTAGCTCATGGGACTTGTTGCAGAAGCAAGAAAACATTTCACTGTTTATCCACCCCCACCCCAGTCTTCCCCCAGACCCCGCTGAGTGACGTCCAAGATGTGAAAGTTGTCATCCAGGGACAGATCCTTATCGCGGACCCATCAGGCTCACAGGCTCTGCATTAGCATCCAATGACCTGTTCCGTCCTGGCCCGGAGGTCTGGGAAAAGCCTGTGAAGAGCCGATGGCAGACACACGCTTTGCTCATCCCGGCCAAGGAGATGCATCTGGCTGGACCGAGCAAGGCATCCGCCTGCTCAGCGCTGCCCTCACCCTGCGGACCCTCGGGCAACCCGCGGATCAGAGAGGCCGGGAGCGCTGGCCCTCGAGGTCCCCACCCGCTGGGTCAGAACCTGACTGGCCTCCTCCTCCTGCTCGGGGCTCTGATGTTTGGAAGACGGGCAGAGCCAGGGACAGGAAGTGGCACCGAGCCCCGCAGCCTGCTCAGCCCTCGCCGCTGTCAGCCTGGCGAGGAGGCTTTTCCTAAAGCCAGCAAGCTGCCTACAAGTCCCGCAAGGAGCACGCGGCCAGAATGAGCTGGGACCCTGCGGAGCAGTGGCCTGTGTCCTGGGGTGTCCTGGGGCGATGTGTGAGGCGCTGCTCAAAGATTTGTCAGTCACAAAGTTGTTACTGAAAATCTCTGTGCTGTTAAGCACCCTGCTAAATGACGGAGAAAGCCCCCATAAAGCAGTGAGACCCGGGCTGGCCCCGGTCAGCAGCCAGAGCAGGTGGCACAGATCCCCTTGACCTCTTCTGTGAATCTGAGCTCTCCACCAGCCAGGCGGAGGTGGCTTGGTAGAAACCGTGCACATTCCTCACAGGATGGCTGGGGTCAGACACACCCTTGTCCCCTTCTCCTTCAGCTTGTGGTTCAGAAGGGAGATAAGTGTCTTTCTGATACTTTCTCCTATGGTTTGGTGCCTGCTGCTACTTTGGACTTCATAGGTTCCAAGGCATCCTATATTTTTGCTTAGAATCTCCCCCTTCAGCTTTCAAGGAGCCCCAGATCCCTCTCTGGAGAAACCTTGAGAATGTTTCTAGAAGCTTCTAGAAATCTGGCCCTGAAATTGGGACTCAGTTTTCTGATTGTAGTGGAGACCAGTGTTTCTGAGAATTGTCCTTGGTGTGAGCCATACAAGCCCAGAAGGCTAGAAACCCCAAACAGCTGGGTCTTTCTCCTGCTCTTGAGGTGCTTCCTGGGGTAGTAGGTGGTAGAAGCTGCACAAAGGTGGAGAGAGATTTGCTTTAAATGAAGGCTGAGTGTTTTTCTCCCAGTGCTATGAGGGTGGTGTGGGGTAAGGCATCCCAGGCTGCCCAACGCTGGTTTTGGTTTGGTTTGATTTGGTTTTAACGGTCTGAAACCACATGGAGATTTATTTTCCCAACACTGGCAAATTTAACTTTTTTATAAGATGCTTACACAGAAATGTATTTTTTTTCAATCCTTTATTTGAAGACATGGTCTTGACTGGGTCTGTACCCCTGACCTGGAGGTGATGGAGACTGTTTTTGTTTTCAGCAGGATTAAAAAGTTAACCCTGCACATATTGGTAATAAAAGGCTGTTGAAGTTTTGTTTTTTTTTATTGAAGTCAGTCACTGTGGTGCACACCTGTAATCCCAGCATCCGGAAGGCTGAAGCAGGAGGGTCACAAGTTCGAGGCCAGCCTGGACTACATAGTGAGACTGTCTCAAAAAACAAAAAGCTATCACCTTCTTTATAAAGTGATCATTCTGATTAAATAACCAATTTTCAAATCACAAAACACTTTTTTTCTCTACATGTGCAAAATGAAAACTGAAAGCAAACGTTAACAAACTGTGGTCTTCGGGTGACAATGATGTGCTGGCTCACATTCACTCATTGTCACAAAGGTGCCCCTCAGGTAGGGGCTGTTGGGGAGAGTTGTTGGGGGGTGCGAAGGGCACATGGGAAATCCCATCCTGGTACCTTTCAATTTTGTTGTGAGTCTGAACTGCTCTCGAATGTAAAATTCACATTTTTAAGTGAACTTTCAAGTTAGGCACAGTGGTGCTGAGGCTGAGGCAGGAGGCTGAGGCAGCAGACCGTTTGAGCCCAGGACTTTCAGACCAGCCTGAGCATCACATTTTCAGCCTATTTACCCTATTCCATCTCCAGCAGGTTTTGGTCATTGTTCTTAATTTTTATTCCAAGTATTTTAAATGAATTCTAGCTCATCGGTGTGATTAATTTCTAGGTTGATGTAATAGTCCACAAACTGGTTTCCCAGATGCAACTTAATTTTCACACTGAGCTTGCTTTTCCCGGGGAGGTGAAGACCCTCAATGTGTGGCTGATCCCTGCACCCTGCAGCAACTTTCCCAGGAGGCTGCTGTCAGTTCCAGTGGGGGAAATTTCTATACAGTGACGAGTGCTTTAGACACAGAGGAATGATGTTTAACTTGTTTTCTGCACATCATTGGTTGCTGTTGTTGCCGCATAAAAACATCACCTGCTGGTTGTAAGTTCTTTGCTCAGTTGCAGTAGGAATCACGAATTGGCAAAGTGATACTCTGGGGCAGTAGCAGCCCGGGCTTTCAGCGCCAGAGGCTCGCCCTCCCTGGCGTTTCCGCTCCGAGTGAGCCCTGGGCCTCCGAGCCTTTCACGTGCGCGCTCCCGGAGGCTGGGGCTCAGAGCCCCCCGCAGCTGTCCGGTGCTCACAGCACCCTCTTTGCTTCTCTGGTCTCTTCCACTGGTCCTGCAGGTCCTTGCTGGTCTCTAAGGTCTCCCCAGGTCCCTGAGGAGCTCTCGGCTTCTTGCCGTTCTGCTGCTCTCTCCGGTACTTTGAGGCCAACAGCCCTCCGTGTTAAGCTCTTTTGCGGTGCTGTCCATGCGGCTCACACCGCTCAAGATGAGAACCACAAATAGGCAGTGGGACCACCTGCTCCTCAGAGAGGTGGCACAGAGGGTGTCCCTGCTGTGACTCTTGTCAGCACCACAGCAAGAGTAAAGGAGGGCAAGTAGAACAACCACTGTTACAAATGCAAGGACCATTGTTAAATTCCTATCATCTCATTTTGAAATCTTATATTGCTATTCTTGTTGTTGTTGCTGTTGTCATTTTGCTTTTGTTGCTTTTTTGGTTTGGTTTTTTTTTTTTTTTTTTGGTTTGTTGTTTTTTTGGTTTGGTTTGCTTCTTGGTTTTTCTGGGGTTTGTTTTTTTTCCTCTTTAAAAAAATAATTAAAATCCAGACATGGTGGTGCACTCCTGTAATCCCAGCACTTAGGAGGCTGAGGGAGGAGGACTGTTGTGAGTTCGAGACCAGCCTGGGCTACAAAGTGAGCCCAAAGCCAGCCCGACTGCACAGTGAGACCCTGTCTCAAATAAATAAATAAATAATAAATAATAGCATCAAGACAAGAAAAAAAAGAGAGTAGAGGAGGGCAGCTGCCAGGTCCACCACAGAGGTGGTAGGGAGGCCCTGGAGCAGTGAAGCAGGGCAGGGTGACAACTGTCAGCCTGGTCATGTGTCCTCCAGGGAAAGAGAAAGGTGGGACCTCCTTTTCTATCAAGAAGAATGGGAGCAGAGAATTTGCCCTTAGATGAAGAAGTGGGTGATGTTTTTTAGGAGAAATCCTCTGGAAGCTGCAGGAGTGAGGAGAACTCCCTGGAGAGTGTGAATCTGCCCTCCAGGCTGGACAGGATTAGAGGGCAGGGCCGGAAGGAAGGTGGTGACAGCTTTCTTTGGATGTGTTGCATTTTAGTCATTTTCCACTCAGCCAGGAGCGGAAAACCTTCAAGGTCCTGCAAATCCTGCCTGGGTGAGCAGTGTGGGCTGGCGGGCAGATGGATGGTCACCCTCAGAAAGGGCAGGCAGAGCCCTGGAAAGAAGCAAAGCTCCACAGACGAGGAGGACTGAGCAGTGAGACGGTGGAGGAGAATCCTGTAAGGGTCACCGAGGTGCAGGGGTGAGCAGCAGGGGCTGGCCAGGGCCTGCAGGAGAGGAGAGCGCAGAGGTTCAAGTACGGACAGACGGCGTGGGACAGAAGGAGGTGAGTTGCCCTGTGCTTGCTGCACACCCGATGGAATCCAGGCATTGGATTAGCAGCAAGGAGCTGACACGGGGGGCTCCTGAGAGGCCTCTTCCGGTGGGGAGAAGGCAGCCAGGGTGCAGAGTGAGCAACGGGCATCATGAAGCTGACGGAGGCCATGCTCCCCCCCCAGTACGGCAACCAGGAGGAGGCAAAGTTAGGATCGAAGAAGGCAAGGAAGTTTTTCACAGGGGAGCAGCTGGGCTGGGGCTCACTTTGTCATTTTTTAAAAATATGAGACAAAGACTTGAGCACGACTTTAACCTGAAGGAGGATCAGAGAGGAGGAGAATGGAGGAGAATGGAGTCACAGGTGCCCAGAAACCCGAAGGGATGGAGAAGGGCTGGGCCCAGCAGGGCTGGCAGATGGGCTCCAAGCTAGCCCTGGACGCGAGTTGCCTGGGAGAAGCAGGAGGACAAAGTGAGAAGGAACAAGATGAGGCTCAATTCCCTTCACAGCCCCTGATGCACAGTGGGCCACTACATTTACGTGTCCCTTCCCCGCAAGGGACGTTTCTGTGCTGCTGCCAAGAAAACGAGCTGACTGCACACCTGTGTGTCGTGTCTCTGTGTCTCTGTGTCCTTCAAAATACATGGAGGTTTCTCACTGAATTCTGCCACCAGTCACCCCAGTGAGGCCTGCCCAGCGGCTGTCCTTCAGGTCAGAGCCCGAGGAGCCGACACCGAGGCCAAGCGTCCCTGCTCTAACAGAGGCTGAGAAAGCGGTCCTGAAACGTGAACTGGCCACCAGAACTTGGCGTGCTCCACTTTCTGCGTGGAAGGCCGGGACCCACACAGCCATCTGGACAAAAAGTAAGAAAGAGCTAAAAATAGTGGACCACAACCAATATGAAAATAAGAGGAAGGCACAGGTTTCTCTGAGTGGTTCCCATCTAGGTCTCTCCAGAGAGAGATTTCTGACGAGCAATCAAAACAACGGCAAATGTTACAAAGGGTGCTTCTGTACTGGCTCTTATTTTCTACATCATTAAGTTATGAAACTCATAACTGCTTAATAAATTCAACTTACAGGTATGTAGGTACACAGCAGCTATCTACAGCCCTTATTTCCCTTCACAGATTTTGGTATAAAGAATGCATTGTTCTACCTCCCTGAATTTGTCTGTATGCCCTTTCTTAACATGGGATCTTACTCTGATTACTACCCTCTAACTTTTTCCTTTCACTTTATATTACAGATCTAGTTCCATGTCGGCACATGCAAACCCTTCCTCTTTCTGCAGCTGTGGGAAATGACACGTTCTATCGCACCATGTTTAATTCTGTCATTCCCCCAGAAAACTACCTCACATCAAAAAAGCTGCAGTAAACATCTGCACATATGTCTTTGCACTCTTGTTTTTCTTAAATAAATTCTTGGAAGTGAAGGCAGATCTCTGAGTCAAAGGGTGTGTGCGCTTTCATTCTGGGCAGTGATTTCAGGTCATCCTTTCAGCCATGCCATGCCATTCTCCCGCCAGAGTTCCTGTAAAGTCCCTTTCACCTATGTCCTAGCCAATACTGAATGTTACTAATCTTCAAATATTTTCTCACCTATAAAGGAACACAAAAGGAGCTCACCCTACTAGGAGGGCAGGAAGAGACTCCCATGTTGGGGTTGAAGAGGAGGGAGGGTAGGTGCTGAGGACCAGGAAAACATCAGGAGACTGCCACTAGGGTGAGGAAGAACTGGGCTGGCCCACAAAGGGGAGCAACAGTGAATTCATAGCAGACAGGAAAGTGACTGCCAAAGAGGAGTTATGAAGTCCATACAGATGGTTTCTTAGTTTGGGAGCAAGAACCAGAAAAAAAAAAATCTACATGATTTTTGGAATCAACCAAGCTGGTGCTATAACAGAATCACTCAGTGAGAAACAAACTTCTCGAGGCTGAGTGCCCACCTGCAGGTGCCGACTTGAAGGAGCACAGTGATGGAAGAAAACAGGAGGTTCAAGGTCACAGCTATGTGGGCATCGAGTCCAAGGCAAGGCTTCAGGGTAGTGAGGGCATCTGAGCTATACTGAGGGACCTGCTGATGGTCAGATCTTGGACTGAAGCAACACCATGGGGCAGTCCCTGGCTGGGATGGGACGTGAGAAGCTACCTGAGTCCCTTTCCCAGTCGCTGGAACACCACACTGGACACCTGTAGCTAAAAGAAGGACTGGTTAGATTTGGCTCACAGTTTGCAGAGGTTTCCATCCATAGTTGGTGGGCTCCAAGGCAGGCGGCATGATAGAGGGGCCTGGCAGAAGGGCGCTGCTCTCTGCATGGTGGACCGGAAGCAGAGAGGGAAGGGAGGAGCCAGGACATGGAGATAAACCCTTTCAGGCCACACCTACACTGACCCACCTGTTCTGTCCAGACCCTGTCTGCAAAGATCAGGTCTGCTATCAGCCCCCATAACCCAATCACCTTGTGAAAGCCCCGCCTATGACTACGTGAGGGTCTTGGGGGGGGTGGTATTAGTCCTAAGCCACAACAGGAGCAGAGAGGCTCCCAAGTGCCCTGGAGCTGAGATTGTTACAGAGTGGCAGGTGGGGTCTGACACAGGGTGCCATGTGGGTCATCCATCGGGGGTGGCGACACAGAGGATCCAGGCAACCTGGGTCAGTCACAAAGCCTCAAAGAGGGTGCTTACATGAGTGAGTGGCCCAGACGTTAGGTGTGTGATGGAAGCCAGGCAGCAGTGGGGTAAGGAACAAAACTGCCCTGGAGGAGGCCTGGTCAAGGGGGCCTCAGTGAGTGACAGGTGGCTGTGACAGGGACCACCAGCACCCCCAGGGGCATGCTTGTGGAGAGGAGGGGGAAAGAGAGAGAAACCCCATGGGTGAGAAGCATTCAGTGAAAGCTGAGAATTGCAGACATTGAGTAATAGAATTCACAAGGCACAGAAGAAGCTGGGGAGGAAACGTATTGGTGATTTCTATCCTGCAGTGCTGGGACACCAGAATGGTGCAAACTGCACCAAGATTCTTGGAATAAGGACATCGGAGAATGTCTAGAAGAATGGAAGGGTCCGCGTGGTGTTCCGGGTGAAGGTGTGTGGGTGTCGCACCATGGCTGTGCTTCCAGGAGTGTGAGAGAGCACGAGTCTGTCCCTGTCTGCCTGGCATTCATGTCCCCTGTCATGTCCCAGAAAGTCAGCCAACCCTCCACGTGAGCTTACAAAAGTTAGCTATGCGCATTAAGCCTGAGGCTCCCCCTCCAAAACTAAGATGAAGTACAGCATCCGTCAGAGGTGTCATCTGAGAATTAAACGTCACATGTTGCATGTGAAGCGTGTGTCACCAGAACACAGTAAGTGCGCAGTGAGGGCCGGCTGTCATTACTGACACTGGAGAAGGTTTTAACAGCTGTCTCCACCATGAAGAAGAAAACCTTCACAGCACTGTAAACGCTAAGTGAAACAAAAACTACCACAGGCACCAGGACCATCTCCGCTTCCAGACAGAACCTTCCTAAGTGGATACAAGCAAGGTGCTGGGGAAAAACTACCTCCACGGCTTCCGTAGTTTCTCTTGTATGACATCCAATAAAGAAAGTCATTCATTTTAAGTCTCTTAAGATGCAAAGCTCTTTAGATAGAGATATTAAAATGTGATTTATATCCAGGTCTTGCTATCTTCAAGTAAGAATAAATCGTATCAGATGAGAACAAAGGGCAGCCTTGGCCCTCAATTCTAACACTCACTGCATTGCTTTTGGCATGTTCACTGTTCGGTTATTCTCCACAGGATTATTGGTGGGTGATTTGATAAAGTTATCCCTGCTCTCTGTCTGCATTTGATAACGGGTCAGATAAATCCCCCCACCCATAGAAAACATCCTCCGCTTGGTTTAACTCCGTGCTTTCCGTGGTGTGTGTCCTGATGGTAGCGGAAACTAGACATACACGTTTCCTTGAACTGTCACCTGGGGTTGTAGTGTGTTATTTTTTCCCCAGTCACAGTCGCTGGTCTTTCTACCGATGACTTATTTGCCAACATTTTTAGCAAAGCCATGACAATTTTACAACTCCTGAGAATGGATGTTAACCACTCAGGGCTGTTAGAAATTCTCATGCCAAGCTGTTTTAGGGGTCGATCTTTGGTTCCTTAGGTGGCCTGTGCCCTTGCTTTCCCAGGCTAACACATGATGGCCCCTTGAGGTTCAATTGAGGGGTCTCCCTCAGTTTTTCCTGAAGCCCTGCCATGGGCCATCACCCGCTCGGGCAGTACCAGACGCTGATATTCCCTTCCAACCGAGTCAGTCAGCACGCTTGAGAGCAGGGTCCTCATTTCAACCGTGTTTGTTCTCCCCAACATCCAACAGTCACTTTACACAAGGTCTAAGGCCTGTGTGTAAAATGTTGGGATCCACAATATCAACCTGCTGGGCTTAAGATGTCAAATGACCCTGATTGACGTGTTTTGAGATTTTATTTTAGTTCTTTTTTCTTTTTTTATCTTGAAATCAAATGGATTTGGAAAAATAAACAGTATCTTGCTCTAAAAAAAGAACAAAAGAAAGAAAGATGTAAAAAGAAAAACCAAATAGTAAACACCCCAGTTCGATGGGAAGGCTTAAAAAACGTGGCCTTATTAAGTCAACTGGTCAGTTAGAATCTAATCTGTAGTTATATAAAAAGGCTTAAAGGGGAAATAATAGGGCCAGGGACTTAGCTCAGTGGCATAAGTGCTTGCCTGACAAGCTCGAGATCCTGAGTTCGATCCCCAGTACCAAAAAAAAAAAAAAAAAAATAGAGGTGAAATAATAGAAACATCGTGAAACACTGAGGATTATAAAATTTATGCTACTATTTCAAAATTACATTTAATAAAGGGAATCAGGAGAGCTGAATGTACCTGACAGCACAGCTTATGCTTTCCAAGAGAAGGCGTGGCCAGGTCCCAAATCGATCTGCAGGCAGTGTCTGGACACAGCAGAGAGTCCCGAGTGTTGGTTAGGGTGCTCCCGATTACCTTCCATTCAGTTCTGCTAGCCTGGCTCAGAGCAGGTGACAGCCCAGCCCCTGCTGGGTGGCTCAGGTAGGTCACATGATTAAGATGCTTTCCTTGGAAGAACCGCATAGTGGGGAAGACAAACACATATTGCCAGCTAATTTCAGGCATTATTTATCCCTGTGCTGAGCTCACCAGTGGATTAAAGCTGTCAGGAGGCAGGCAGGAGGGGCTGGTTTAGGAAGCAGGCCAGTGGGGGTCCCCTGGAAGGGCTATTCTTTCTCCGACTTGCTGTCAAGCCCCTCCACACCCTGGCTGCCAAGTAGTGAGCAGCTTGTTTCCCTCCACCACACCCTTCCGCCATGGACCCTGCTGACCATGGACTGAAACCACTGAAACCTCTAAACCATGAGCCACAGTGGGCCTCTCCTCATGTTGGTTTTCTCAGGTCTTTGGTCCCAGAGATGAAAAGCTGACTAATACAAAAGAGTTTATGTGGTTTTTTTTCTCGTAATTTTTTCCCCAAAGTAACAAACACACATCTACTGTGAGACTTGACGTAGACTCTGGTCCCTCGTTTGGGATGGCCCTCTCTCCCCACAATCATCTTACACCCTGCAACTCTTCTGCACATCTCCCAAGGCCTATCCTGAACCCACTGGCCTCTGGAAGACTTTCTGAGCTCTATTTTTCCATCCTCGATGGAAGAGACCATTCGTTCCCACCTCTGAGCCCTCTTATTACTTATTGTCTCCTTAGAGGTGATTTTGCAAACATTGTATCCTAACCTGAGCAAAAGGCCACAGATGTTTTCTTTATTTTTTTTTCCCCGGTACCGGGGATCGAACTCACGACCTCCTGCTTGCCAGACAGGCACTTACACCACTGAGCTAAATCCCAGCCCCAAGAGCACCATTTTTAAAGGGATGAATCCTGTCTGGCCTCTTGTCCTTTCCCACAGCGTCTATCATGGTCTTAGCTTTCCAAGCACAGTCGATGGATGTGAGGACTGAGCTTCCGGGTTTAGCTCAAGGTATTCCCCACCAATTCTCCAATTCTTTTTAAAAGAGAATTTTAAAAAACAATAAAAACGATATAGAATTTCAAAACGAGATGATAGAAAATTAACAACGGTTGTTATATTGCATAGTATTGTCTTCAAAATAGCTGCTTGGATTACCAGATATAGGCATGCAAAATTGATCAAACAATAGAAACACTAACTGTGCCTTTCAGTGAATAGAGCGAGTAGTACAACTATCTTAGCTATCTTGTGTATATATATATACATTTTTTCTCTCTCTCTTCCTTCTTTTCTCCTTTCCCCATCCCAGTTGTTCTTTCCTCTTGAGCAGTTTCTTTCCCTTTTACAATATTATTGTACCTTTTGGATCTTATTTACTCTCTCAGTTTCTTACACCAGGGAGACAATACATGTGAGTCTGATTTATTTCACTTGTGAGTTTGGTCTCCAGTTGCATCCATTTACCTACAAAAACCCTGAGTTTATCTGTCTTTATAGCTGAGTAGTACTCCACTATGCAAAAATACCACATCTTTTCTTTCCATCCCTCAGTTGATGGGCATTTGTGTTGTTTCCAAGATGTAGCTATTACAAACTGTGCTGCTGTAAACATGGGTGCACATATATCACCGTGATATGATGTTTTCAATTCTTCTGGAAAAATATGCAGAAGGGGAATACCTGGGTCAAATGGAACTTCTAATCCTAGTTTTTTGAGGACTCTCCACACTGATCTCCACAGTGGTTGCACTGGTCTCCACTCCCACCAACAGTGGAGAAGGTTCCTTTTTCCCCACAGCCCCTCCAGCATTTGGTATTGGGTGATTTTTTTGATGACAGCCATTCTTTCTGGGATAAGATAGAATCTCACTGTTGTTTTAATTTGAATTTCTTAAATGACCAATGATGTGGAGCATTTTTTCATTTTTTTGTCATTTGTATTTCTTCATCTGAGAAGTGTATATTCATCCCAGATGCCCATTTTTGGATTGAGTCTTTAAATTTGGGGGGACCTGATATAAATTATAAATAACATATAAATTATATTATGTATATTATATATTATTATATATAATAATATATAAATTATAAATAATATAAATTATTTATATGTTCTAGATAGTTCTTTATCTGAGGGATGGTCAGTTAAAATTTTTTCTCAATTCATGGATTTTCTTTTCATTCCATTGGTAATTTCTTTTGATGTGCAAAAACTTTTTAATGAGATGAGATCCCAGTTGTTGAATCTTTGAAGTACTTCCCATGCACATTGCATTTTGTTCATGAACTCTCTGCCTACCCGTGTCTTCAAGATTTCTACCTACCTTGTCTTCCAGCAGATTTGGAGTTTCTGTTTTAATATTTAGATCTTTTATGCATTTTGACTTTACGTTAGTGCATGGTGATAGACATGGGTCTAGTTTTAGTCTTTGGCATGTGGAAAGCCAGGTTTTCCAGCACCATTTATTAAAGAGGCTACCTTTTCTTCCAGTGAACATGTTTGGCCCCTTTGTCAAAGATAAGGTGGCTGAGTTTCTTTGTATTTGTGTCTGCATCTTATAATCTGTTCCACTGATCTGAGGGTCTGTTTTTTTGTTTTGTTTTGCTTTTTGCCAGCACCATGCTGATTTTATCACAGTAGCTTTCTAGCATAGTTTCAAGTAAGGGATCATGAAGCCTCTTGTCTTGCCTTTGTTGCCCAGGATTGCCTTTGTCTCTTCTGGTTCCAGATAAATTTTAGGAATATTTTCTCTGTAAGATCTGTAAGGCATGTTAATGGTCTTTTGATTGGGATTGCATTAAATCTGTATAACAGTTTTGGGAATATGGTCATTTTCACTATGTTGGTTTTTCCTATCCATGAGCAAGGAAAATCTTCCCATTTTCTGAGATCCTCTTTGATTTCTTTTTTTCAGAGTACTGTAGATCTTTCACTTCATTAGATTGATTCCTAAGTATTTCACTTTTTTGGATATTATTGTGAAGGGTGTGCTTTCCCTAATTTCTCTCTCAGTGAGTGTGGTGTCTGTGTACAGGAAGGCTATTGATTTTTGAGTGTTGGCTTTGTATCCAGCTATGCTACTGAATTTGGTTATTAAATCTAGAAGTCTTTTACCCACCACCAATTCTTAACATTGTTTTTGGTTAGGCTCCACTTAGTGCTAGTTTTTGTGTTTGTTTACTTCAGGGTGTTGTTAACAGTGTGGAGATTTATCAGTGAAACTAATCTATGATTTGGGCTAATTGCCACCATCCACACAGTCTTAGGGGGTTACATGGTGAACCGCTTCCTGGACTGACATCCTTTAATACATGTGATAGCAACTCAGTTAATCTTATTTCTCAGCACCCAAACATACGTTACCTGGCACTAGAGAGTTTTGAGATCAACTGAAAACAATCTCTTTCCAACTGATCCTCAAAGCCAAAAAACACCCCTAGGGTCCTTTAATTCTGGAACTTTCCCTTCTTTAATGCCTTAGCTGTTTTCTTAGTTACAGCTGGGCAAGCAAGGAAAATTAGTGAGGTCTCTGAAACAATTACAAGCAAGAAGTCGCACTCCAAAGACTCACTTTCTTCAAGGTGAGCTCCCAAAATGATGTTCCCTAGTCCCTTGACACCTACCATTGATGGAGTGTTTCTCTGACTATGCTCTCTCCCATGGGACCCTCAAGAGGTTTGCTTTTTCCTATACCATTTGCACTATTTTTTTTTACTGATTCCTTTTCTTTATTGCTTCCTATTTTTACTTAAATGAAGCATCACTTTAGGCCCCTACCTCACCCAAAAGCCCACAGAGTGAGAACAGCTGGGATTTCTGAATCACTCTACTTCTTCCCTCAGATTCTGCATCGTGGTCACAAACCTGGCCACAGCAGGGGCTCTGTCAAAGTGGCAGAAGGACAGAATCTGCCAGCATTCCTAAGAAGACCTCCTTTTGCCAAACCTGGCTTGCAGGAACCCTAAACTTGGTGGCCTTAGCACTATAACTGAGACCTAACCTTCACTTTATGTATGGTAAAAAAAAATATTAAATGGCTTTTTGCTTCCAAATTCATCCTCCAATTCTCTCTCGCATCTCAAAATTTTCACAACAATTATTTTAAAAACAGGGAGCCTGAGACTCTCAGTACTGAAGCAGGGTGGAGCTGATTTCTCTCCCAGCTTGAACTGTTTGTTTTGGTGGCCAACCCAAGCTGGTAAACAACAAGTACAAGTTCGGCTTTTTCAAAAGCCAAATTCATCACTTGAAGACTGAAACTACAGGTTCCTGCTTAGTGACATCAGTTAGACAGTCTACGTGACAACATTCAGCTCCACTGTGAAATTTATCACCTCCTCCCTTGGTACAGATTTTAAATCAAAATAGAATTTTACATTAAAATTCTCAGTGGATGCATTTTTGCAGAACAATGTTAAAAACTCCCCAAGCCACAAACATTTCCACCAATGTGTATTTGCATGATACCCTCACTCCTTTGGTTTCTCCATGAATAACTCTTGGCATGCCCAGAGTTCGCCTGCAGGAAACACACTGAAGTTTCTTCGGCAATGCAAACAAACAAACAGCTCTGTTTACTTACTTACATGTCATAAGCATTTTTATAAAATTCCTTCTTTCTCTAGTAAAGCAACTGTCATTTTATGAACACAATCGATGTCCATGGAAATAAGAACCAATCAACTACCCTGAGGATCTACCACTGGAATGGAAAGCAAGGTGTGCAGTGCATGGGTGGAGTCTTGGTTACTTTTCTCTTGTTGCTGGGACAAAATACCTGACACCCAAAATGAAGGAAGGAAAGGTTTATTTAGCTTGCAGTCTGTGGAAGTTTCAGTCCATAATCAGCTGGCTCAAGGCAGGGTGGTGTGGCACCAGGGCAACACTTCAAGGCAACAGCCAGAGCAAAAAGTGGGGAAGAGCAGGCTTCCCCTCCCCCTCCAGGGCAGGTGTAGCACTCACTCTGTGCCCTCCTCTTGCACAGGATGAGGATATTTACAAAGTAAGGATCATGGCTCCCTGCTGCTGTCTCCTAGTTAAACTTCTAAAATGCTCAGGTTGACACAGTATATCAACCATAACAAGAGGCACTAAGTCATGGCCACTGTTGTGATCAAAGTCATCAAGCCCCAGCTGACAGAAATGAGAGAGGCTGGGGCGGGGGGGGGGGGGTTTCACTGAGCTTGTGGGTTAGTATGGAGGCCCAGGGAACCTGCCCTGCACACCTGCAAAGAGACAGACACTGTCCAGTGTCACTGGTAGCCAAGGTGAAGTGGGGCACAGTCAAGCCGAGGCCCCCAGACCAGGGTGCTCCAGCTGACATGTGGGCGAGGCCTGTCTGCTGCTGCTGCTCTCGCCCCTGAGGTGTGAGGTCCTGCCATGGGCGTGTGGCCATCTCCAGGCCATCCAGATGAAGGACTCCTGCGTCACAAGTCTTCACCTAGCCCATTCAAATGGAAAATGCACCCCCCTTTTCCACATGCCACATGCCCTTTCCACATAAATGCCCGTAGAGGGTGGTACCTCACCTCAGAGGGATGGTGGGAAGTCTGTCCACGGGGTAGGACAAATTGGTCAAGAAAGTGGTGAGACTGGATTCCAGATTGGCCTCCAACCCCGGGCAAGACACCTGGCCATTCTCAACTACCTTGCCTCACCTCAAAACAACCTTCTGGCAGTTACCTTGTTTAAGTTGGAAATTCTCCACTTTATTTATTTTGGGGGGAGTACCGGAAATCAAACTCAGGACCTTGTGCTTGCCAGACAAGTGCTGTGCCGCTGAGCTATGTCCCCTGCCCCTCATCACTTTAATTATCTCCACCCTGCTGCATTATCCATTTGGCTGATAAGCATATTTTTGTGGCTGCACCTCTTTTTCCAAAGATATCATTTTATCAGTGACCTTTAGTGTAAAGAATCTACCTGCTGCCACTGTGATCCAGCAGGAAGTTTCAAGTTCATCTCAGAAAGCATGGAGCGCCATTCCTGGGACATGTTAGGTTCTGTACCCAATTTGGTGTTATTTTGTGAACAAAACAGCTGTGGCAAGCAATGAAAAGAAAAATAAAATTCTTGAAACCAGAATGTGATTTAACCCCCCGCCACTGGATCGGAATATTCACACCTGCCTTCTTGTTTTGCTGCTGAAAACATGTTTGCATGGGCTTCCTCCCTGACCCAAGCCCCAGGTGCGGCTGCAGCCCTGAGCCCGGAGGTCGTGCATCTTAGACACATGACCCTGGCTTTCAGTCCCAGGGCCCTGGGAGGCCGGGAATTCATCCACAGGTAGAGAGAACCAGGTTCCTAAAAGCCCCTCCAGATCTAAAAAGCACCCAACTGTGATCCATTTAAAACTGCACTTGGTAGCAGTGCCCAAAAACAACACAAACCCAAAAGATACCTAAAATACAAAAGGATACCTAAAACCTAAAAGGTTTTCTATCCATGATTTAGGGCTAAGGCCAGGTTACCTCTCCACTGTTTCATGGCTTCAGCTCTCCTGCAGGCAGGGAGCTGTCTCTATGCTTGTCAGCCTCTGGCACCCAGCTCACCCCTGGCTTCCCACACTGCCCCCTGGTGACTGTGTGTGGTTTGTGAGTCTTCTGGGCTCACAAAGTGGCTTTTGCCCACAACAGCCCCCAGCACTCTAGATTGCAACGATCTTATGTTCTCTTAACACCTTTGACTTCCCCAGGACAGTATTTCCTAGAGAGATCTAACATGGAGCATGGTGCCACAAGCCTGTAATACCAGCACAGGAGGCTGAGGCAGGAGGATTTCTGGGAGTTTGAGGCCAGCCTGAACTACATAGCGAGACCCTGTCTAAAAAAGAAAGAAAAGAAAAAGAAAAGAGATCTGCCATCCCTCCAGGAACCGAGACAAACTTCGAAGTCTGAGGACCCACGCTGGACCTGGAGAGCCACAATTCCCGGAGGTGAGGCCAATGCCCTTATTTATTCAACGAACTTCCCTAGTGATTCCTGGAATGCATTCTTTTTAAATCTGTGGGGTTTTGAGCAAACCGATGTTACTGCAATTTTTTAAAAAAGGAAACAGTGTTAAGTTAAAGGCTTTTACCAGCGATATCAGAAGTAATTGTTACACCCAAAAGAGGGCAACGTGGAAGCGCTGGTGTGGTCAGCCTGCCTCGGCCGCCAGCAGGCCCAGGTCCAGCTGCAGGGCAGAGGTAGCCCGCGCCGCCCCACGCTGAGAGAGGGCTCTGAGAGGGCTGCAACTCGCTCCCTAGGCCTTGGCTACCAGAGCGCTGACCAGCAGGGCCCATCACCACAGAGCGCGCAAGCGCCTTGGGGGTCTGAGGCTTCCGCCTGTCCCGTTACCGTTGGCAACAGCCGTCGGCTCCCAAAGTGAGCCTGGCGCTAAAAGGCGGGACGTCCTGGTGTGCAAACTAGTGCGCATGCGGCGGTTGGCCAGTAGCCGAGCACTTCCTGTCCCGTGATCTTGAGGACCAATCAAAGTGCGTATCTGCGGACCCACGTGCCTCCGTTCCCATTAGCAACCCGAGGCTTCTAAACAGCCTGCGTTCCCGTTGGCCGTCTGCGGTCCCTCACCGTTGGCGATCGCGGGCTGGGCGTGTCCCCGCCTGCCCTCGCCAGCTCCTTTAGGCCTCCGACTCTCTGCCGCCGCCATGGTGAGTAGCGGCCGCGCTGGCGCCGAGGCGAGGGCAGCGGCCGGGGCTGGAGACGCTGTGCGGTGGGTCCGGAGCGATGAGCCAGGGCCCCGCTCCTGGGCCCTCTGGGAGGGGGCGGCCGCACTGGGCGCGGGAGTCGCGCTTCACCTCAGCGGCCCGCAAGTACTGGGTGACGCCCTCTCCTGTTAGCCTCGCTCCGCTTCTTCGCTTCACCGCTTCATCCCTCGCTGCTGCCTGCAAGGGCCACGACCAGGTCTCAGCTGGCGGGTGGAGGTGATTAAATCCTGGACCCCACGAAGACTTCGAGCTGTCTTCTGAAAGCTCGGTTTACCCTCATGCACACGCTCCCCCGCCACAGTAGACTATTAAGGGTTGAAGAGCTGAGGAGGGATAATACTGCCACACTTTCTGTGTTTCATTTTTTAACATGTAAGAGTCCAAACACCCTCTTTGCAGCGGAGGAAATTTAGATGACAGTTCCTTTGTTTTGACCTGTTCAAAAAGATCACCGGGCTGGGAGTGACTTCCATGGACTCCTGGGGAACGCCCGCATTAAAATTCTCACATAGTCCTCACTGTGTGCTAAGTGCTGTCTCCAAGGGGCGGATACAGCACTGAACAAAACAGACCTTTTAAAAAAAATTCCTTGCTTTTTGCTCTGTTCCCTGGCTGGTTTCAAAGGCCTGAGTTGAAGCTGTCAGCCTCTTGAGTAGCCAAGACCACAGACCTGTGCCACTATGCCCTGCTCAAAAAATTGTCTTTAAAAAGTTCTGTGTTTGTAGTGCTGGTGGTTAAGCCCAAGGCCTCCTGCATGCTAGGCAGGTGCTTTACTGCTGCACTACCGCCCCAACTCGCCTCCCCCTTTCAGAGCTTAGACACTGCCCTGTCCTCATGATTTCCCTAAGGTATTACAAGGATGAATTGACCAAAGGATGGGGGTGAGGTTCATCATCTTTTGTCTTCTTCCACCCATATTAACAATGGAGGCATTTTAGTGAAATGCAGATAGTCACCCTAGGGGTGTGACATGGGTACACAAGATAATGCATAAACACTCAGCAGCACAAATACTAAGCAGTACTGGACCTGTGCTCTGTTTGCCAGCCCAGTCTTCCCAGGGATGCCTCTTAATATCTGTTAGGTGCTCTTCTGGTTTAAAATAAAAACCAGCTGGTAGCTATTTCCAAACAAAATATACTTCTTTAAGTTGTATCTAATGGGATAAGGCTAAGTCGCTGTACTGGAGACCCAAAACTAATGGCTTCAGGAATCAGAAGTTGGGTGCCTGCTTGGGCAGCGTGTGTACTAGAACTGCACGGAGGTTCATTCTCACTTAGCACCACTCACTGTTGATTTCCATTTGCCCCTGGCTGAGTGCTGCCCCCATGAGGGGGGGACCTGGGTCCCTTTCATCTCACTGTTCTCTCACTGCTGGGCCATTGATGCTGTTTGCATGGCTCAGACCAGCCCTCACCCTGCCAGGTTTCAGAAACAGGGTGGTAGCAGGGGGAACCTGCACCTTAGGGCGCAGGCTTTGGAAACAGCCTGCCTTCTCTTGTTCATATCTCTTCCTGAGAAGTGCAGTAGTCCCATGGCGTGGAAGCACCAGTTAGCAGGTCAGCCTTGCAGCTGGAAGGATGCGAAGACCAGAGTTCATTGGACATCGAGCAGTCTCCATGACAAGATAGCCTGTATATTTGATTCTTTGATCAATCTTCAAGTCTAAAAAGCTCTCTTTTTCAGGCAGAATTGGGCCTCAATGAACATCATCAAAATGAAATTATTAATTATATGCGTTTTGCTCGATCAAAGAGAGGCCTGAGACTCAAAACTGTAGATTCCTGCTTCCAGGACCTCAAGGAGAGCAGGTACAAGGGGACTCCAGGGAAGCAGCAGGAATATAATCTTCCCCAGGAGCTGGTGTGGGGTCACAGGGGCTGAGGCCTTGCCAGGTCCTTTCTGGGCTCCTCTCGATCAGTCGTTCACCTAGGGCCGCTACCCTAAGCTTCATGGACGGTGAAATCAAGAAACAGGACTGCACAGGGGCTCTCAATCAAACATAAACAGTAGCTGCAAGATGGCAGAGTTACAGGAAGGTAGTCAGGGCTTGTGGATTAATGATAGAGTCTCTAACTATAACTGAGATACTCACTGAAAGACTAGAACCCTAAGGGACAGCTGCGGGCAGGAAAACACCTGTGCTGTTCATCCCGAAGGGTCAGGAGGGGGAAAAGCACCAAGAAACTGTGACAGGTATGTTCTGTTAAAGAGTATAGAAAGTTATAGAGGGGCTGGAAGGCTGTCACTGAGGGCAGGCGGTGCACACGACAGCGTATTGAAGGGTTCAGCTGCTGGCAGTGACCAAGCTGCCGGGATGGCCGAGCGCTTGGTCACCCGCAGGGGCGCTGGAGCCAGCCTCCCCAGCGCCGTCTTCTGTCACCGTCCTAGTGAGAGGCTGGGGGCAGATGGCACTGGGCCTTTCCAGCCTGAATGTGCCTGGGCGAGAAGAGCTTTCTCATGCTGCTGTTGACAGCGATGTCCATAGTCACGGGGCAGCAGTGGCATTTAAGACCAGCTCAGTGTTCTTATCTTTTGGGTCTTAGGAAAGCTGCAAGGGACAATCTGTAATTATCACCTCTCTTTCATAGGTGGTTACCACCATGTGACTGGTTCATACAGTTGAAATCCTAGGGAAACAACAGAAAAACATGGCGGGGGGGAGACCGGCCTATAATCCCAGGACTGGGGCAGGGGCTGAGGCAGGAGGATGGAAAGGGGGAGCCCAGTCTGAGCAACTTAGTGAGACCCTGTCTCTAAGTGAAAAAGGGTTGGGTGTAACTCAGAGCAAAGGCCCTGGTTTTAGTCCCCAGCGCTTCCCCCAAAAGGAGATAAAGTGTACCTTCCACGTGAGTTTTGAGGTTATTAAATGTGATAAGACTAATTTTAGTGGGGGCTGGGGATTTAGCTCAGCAGCACAGCACCTGCCTGGCAAGCGCGAGGTCATGAGTTCGATCCCTGGCACATACACACACATGCACACACACAAAGACGAATTTTAGGGGTGACTGAAGTAAAAAAAAATGTAATATTGAGAAATTTTTAAAAATTGATGACAGTCTGGGAAATGTTTCGCAGCACATACTGATATTAAAACGTGTGCAGGTTTGAAGAATCAGGCACAATGTAATCATGTTAATAGATGCCATCAGTTGAGCTTCAGGTGTCATCATTTTGGTAATGAAAACGTAGTCCCCAGGGGACCTTTGTCACAACGCCGATCCCGAGGGTGGGCTCCTGGCTGCCTTGCAGGCTGGCGGAGGGGACCTTCACCGCGGACGAGGTGGCCGACATGCTGGGCGGGCTGCAGGCCGTGGTGCACAGCGAGGTGGAGTCCGAGCTCATCCACACGGCGCACACCAACGTGCTGCTCCTGCGCCAGCTGTTCGAGCAGGCCGAGCACTGGTACCTCAAGCTGCGGACCGACGCCTCTGAGCTGGAAAACAGGTGACAGGGAGGCCTGCGCCGGTCCCTCCCGAGAGGGCACGAGCCCCAGGGTCAGGGAGCTGCGCGGCAGGCTGCCTCCAGACTTCTGCGGCCTGCTTCCCGGTCATGTAACTGTCGGCCCTGGGACGCAGGTCAGGGAAGAAGTGAGCATCACCACACAGGTGAAAACCAATCCTAACACAGTAACTGCCCTGGATTCGGTGCGCGGCGTTAGACACTGCTGTTAAATAATGGCACTTAGACCGTACGCTTCCAGCAAGAGACACAATATTAAAAAGTTCATAACCGTAACCTCAACATGCTACTTTCAAAAGTTACGGTAAAATTGCGGCGTCCGCAAACTGCCCTCAACACAGCAGGCTCCCTGCCAACAGGACAGAGACTTCTCGGTGACCACACCCTGCAGCCAGGGACTGTAATAGGACTCTGAGAAGCTGATTTTGTATTTTTTCTGGGTTTGGGGGGGATCTTTTTGAGACAAGAGTTTCACTGTGTACCTCCGGATGGCTTTCAATTCACTTTGTAAGCCCATGCTGGTTTTGTACTCGAAGCAATCCTGCCTCAGCCTCCCAAGTGCTGGGATTATAGGCGTGCACCCCCACATCCAGGCAAGCCCGTGGTCTTGTGAGTTTAGTGCCTCCTGCATTTTCTGAGGCTGTTTCCCTACAAGTCAGCTGGTTGCTCTCAGCTTCCCATGGGCACTGTCACAGCTTCATAGCGCCTTAAGAAGGCAGAGACATGGAAACGTAAATGTCACCTCATCCACACAGGCACCGCCATTGGTCCCTGGCAGTCTGCACTGAACCCCGCGACAGTCGCTGCTGTTTCTGGACGTTAAGCAGGGCTTGTGCTCCTCCCCCTCGCATGGGACATGGAAACCACGATTGTATTGGTCTCTTTTGTGATGCGAATCCATTCTAAATCAGTGTTTCTTTTACATGTGCTTTCAAGAGAATTACTAGAACAAGTCGCGGAATTTGAAAAGGCAGAATTTACATCTTCAAGAAAAAAGGTAAGTTGAGGTTACCCTGAGTCCCTATCTTACATCACAGCTGTCGAGGGACTGAGGGAGAATTCTCGGGGAGGAGCATTCCAGGGAGTCAGCACTTGTCTCTCAGAGCTTCGGGCAGAAGAGGACAAGTGTGGGGAGTAACCGTGAGAACCCACTCGTGTCTGTTGGGACCTGCACACACTTGCATGGCATGCGCACACACACACCCTGCGGTCAGGGAACCCCAGCACTGTCCACTCTGCCCTGGCTGAAGTGGAGTGCCGGCCTGGGGCGAGCCGCGCTGCACACGCCCCTGGCTGTGTGTTTGCCTCATCGTGCCATTGTTTTGTTTTGTGTTTTGTTTTGTTTTGTTTTGGCTCCTGGGGCCCTGGAACAGACAGAAGGAAGCCACTGTGTGCAGTGTCATCCCCTTGGAAAGCGCGGCTGCTGGGTGGTGGCCAGGGCACTGGGTGCTGCCCACAGCTTGGTTTCTTTGTTTCCTTTCAGCCCATCCTAGACACCACAAAGCCGAAACTCCTTCCTCTTAATGAAGGCGGAACGGCAGAGCTGCTAAACAAGGTACAGTCGGCATCACTCTGCGCAGGGGAAAAGCTCTGCTTCTGCCCGCCTGTGGACTGCCCAACCCCAGGGTCTGGAAGCAGGGGAGGAATTGGTCCTGGCTTTGGCCCGGTACCCAGTCTGGCCCAGAGACTCGCCCTGGTGCACAGCGGCCAGCAGGGGGCGCGCTGGCCTACCAGACAGTGCAGAGCAACTCCAGGACCTTGTCCCAGTGAAGGGCCCTGGGAGGGTGGCAGGGATTGGGGCAGTGTTTATTTACTGTGTGTTTGCTTGTTCAAATCCATTTTATTTCAAGGAGAAAAACAAGAAAAACTAAAACAAGATTTCAAAACACATAAATAGGGGGCCAACAGTGGTACATGGGCGGTATTTGTTACAGGAAGTTAAGTCTGAGCCGTGATGGTGAGTTTTTTAAGTCTGTGAAAGCTGTCAGCATGCAGATACCTTTCTGACTGCTGTGCTCACTCGGTCTCTCGGGAGATCCCAGGCAGGTAGTGCCCGGCCCAGGGCTCTCAGGGACCACAGGGCGCGCTGGGAAGGCAGAGCCGATGTTCCGGAAGCAGAGGCAGAACTGGCCCAGGGCCGCAGGGGAGCCAGCCAGCGTGGGCTGGGCGAGGCCGGTGCCTGGAGACCTCCGGTCAGGTGACGATGACGGGAGTCTTGGTCGAGGGCAGGCGGCTGCTGGCAGGGAGCAGAATGGGCCGCGGGAAAAGATGGACAGAGGTCGGCGAGGCCAGTGGGTATGGGGCACCCGGAAAATACAGCCAGTGTTACGCTGCTTTGTGGTTTATTAAGAGACACAGCGCCACACATCCCTCGGAATCTCCCCTGGCTCAGACACTCACGCGTCCCTCTTCCTCACCACTCCCCGCTGCAGCGGTGGTGTCCTCCTCCCCCAGTGCCTACGCGCTGTGGTCAGCAGTACAGTGACTGCTGCAGCCAAGCACCAGTGGGGAGACAGCTGGGAAAAACACGATGCTGGGTCCTCATCTGCCTTCAGCAGATGAGGCCGTGTGACCCCTGGCTCTTCCCAAAGTGAATGTGACCATGAAAGGTCAATGTTTTGAAGCGGTTCAGGACACTGAGGCAGCCAGAACAGCAAAGCTAAAGACCCTCAGGAAAGAGGACTCCAGAGTGGCTGCAGAAAGTGGCGAGGACGAGGGGACGAGTGTGTGGGAAGCGAGGGGGATTTTGAGGGGAGTGCATGGAAGTGTGTCTTTTCCTGTTCTAAACATTTAAAAACTGACCGCGTTTTCCAGTCCTGCCCTGTGCGCACGGAGCCCAGTGAGGAAGGAGACCGAGCCAATAGTGGCACTTCAGTCAGAGCTCAGAAAGGGCCAGGCTGTCAGGCCTCATAGCACAGCAGGGGAGGGCGATCTGGAGAGCAGCTGGCCAGGCTGAAGGAGGGCAGGTGCACTAGCCAGGGTGGCGGGGGAGTGGAGGAACAGGGGCAGCAGCCAGCAGTCTGGAGCCAAAATCCGCACAGGTGTCCAGCCTGATAGGGCAAAACCAGGCCACAGCCCACCACCTGGGCATGTGGGTGTTTGAACTATGATGTAATTTAAGTTTTAAGTGAAACTAGTCATTCTTTCAAGTATTAAAAAACATGCTCGTTCAAATAGTAAAAAACTTGAATTTACTTACAAAGGAAATACTAAGACTTCAAGAAGAGAATGAGAAACTGAAGTCGAGACTGAAGGCGATCGAGACACAGGTAACCGGGACACCCTGTGGGGACTGACCGAGCCGCCCACGGCGGGCCCTGAGCGCCTTCTGCCTCCCCCACCCTCCAGGCCACCACGGTGCTGGACGAGAAGGCGAAGCTGGAGCAGGCGCTGTGGGACCTGCAGCTGGACAAGGGGAAGCAAGAGGTGAGTGTGTTTTCGCATAAAACTCAGTGGTCGTCACTGTCCAGTGTTCCGGGCCCTGGCAGACTCTGCGCCAGGCAACCCTGTGCATGGAGGCAGGGGGGCACCAGCGCCCAGGGTGGGTAGGTGTCTGGGATCCGACTGGAACATGTGGGATGTTCCCAGCACAGTGCGACACCCAGACAGCATGGGAAGGATGGAGAGGGACCCGCCCTTAGCTCCCTGGAATCCCCCAGGGTCGTAGTCCACAGAACGTTGCCAAAGTTCACCCCGATGAGTGATGAAATGAGAGGAACGGACTAATCTGGGGTTATCTCACTGCCCTGTCCCCAGCACCACTCCTCTGCGGGCCTCTGAGGACCAACCCGAGAGGCTGGCGCGGCCCCCCTCAGCTTCTCCGTTGCCCGCGCTGTCCCCGTCTGCTCAGTGACCCCCACAGTCTGCTTCTGTAGGTTTCGGTAAACTTTGTTCTGTGGATCCTGTAAACACACACCTAGGGCGGGTGGCTGTCCTGCGCCTGGCACACACACCCCCCTCCCTGCCCCAAGCTCCCTCCCTCTGCGTCTCCCAGATACAGATCCCGGGCATTGCGCTGTCTCCCCGTGCGCCACTTTGAAGAGGGAGGATATTCTTTATGTGACTAAAAACAGGAAAATGTCTATGGTTTTTCAGTTGAAAGACGCCAAGAACTGTAGATTTGTGAGCTAGAAAGCTTAGAGTTCCAGAACAGCTTTAAATTCTTGAAAGTACAGTTGCAAACATTTTCAGGTGACAATTTTGTTTAAAAGCCCTTTGGGGCTTTGCTTCTATTACACTCTTAAGATTTTTGGTCACAGACATGAAAGAGTAAAATAAAGGGAGCAGGGAGGCAGAGGAAGGGAGGAGGGAAGGGGACAGGAGGAAGAGGGTCAGGATGACCAGGAAATGATATGTAAGTACCAGTTTCCCAAAACCGGTTTAATAATCAGGTGTCACAGACAGACACTCATAAAAGTTAAAGAGCTGAAGCTAAGTATGGTGACACACGCCTGTAATCCCAGGCTTGGAGAGGCTGAGGCAGGAGGATCACCTCAAGTTCAAGGCTAGCCTGGGCTACACTGAACCACAGACATCACCTAGAAAACAGCTTCCTGCTGGACAGCTGTGACCAGTATGTTTCCTTCCACCTGGAAAGAGCTGCAGCCCACGCTGCTCTACGGGTGACGCCACCTGTCAGGGTTCCCAGCAGTATTAACGACCCCTGCCATTTGGTTGAGTGTCTGGCAAAAAATTCCAGTTAGAAACAGGTGCAGGCCATGCAAGGTGCTGCTGTCAGAGGTGGCCCCGCCCTGGCGTTTGAGCCCTAGAAGAGGGTGGAATGACTCACCCTAAGATCCAGGTCCCTGCCTGCACAGCGACCTTGGCCCGCAGGTCGCCTTTAGGTGCATCTGGGCTGATTCTGACAGTGGACAGTGAACATGAAATGATGACACAGGTTGTTTTAATTATCTAGATGCTGCACTCCGGCCTTGGCCCGGGGCCACCTTTAGGTGCTGCTGGGCTGATTCTGTGAACTGTGAATGTGAAGGGGTGACATAGTTTAATGATCTAGAGTTCCAGGTGCTTTGTTGATAATTAACAAGGCCCTGCTGGAGATGCTGATTAGCTAGAAGTCCCAGGTGGATCTCTAGGCAACAGTTTGTTTGTTTGTTTGCCTGCGGGAAGCCGGGATCTGGACCTGATCGATCTGATCAGACCGGGGCCTCAGTGCCCAGAACACAGCTCGGCCTGGCTCCCTGCCAGGCGCAGGGCTTCCTCTCAGGCCTCTGCCGGGCAGTCCTGTCCTCCAGGGCAGGAGCCTGTGCTGCTCTGCGGTTGAGTCCAGGAGATGATGGCACAGGATGTCCTAGAGATCATTAACTGCCCCCCCATATCACCTGGGTGGCTTGGAGGTCAAAGGGCATTGCATAAATAAGCTGCCATCCAAGAGCGATTGTTCTTAGGGCCCTTTGAGAAACCTTTGTGTTCAGGTGAACTCCTAAAACGTTTTTAAAAAGGGCTTCATTCTGTGCCCCTAAATGTAAAGCACCAAATTCTTCTGAAAACGTTATCTTTCATTAAATCCCTTGATTTTGAATTTTGTTCTAGATGAATATATTTCATAGTTAAAAAATAGATTTAATATGCCAGTAATTTTTGAGGTTGACTGTAACCACTGTGTGTCTAAGCATTTATTAGTTACCTCAAGATGGCACAAATGCAGAGTGGACACATGCTTTGTTAGTTACAGTGGGATACATCTTTTTAAAGGATAAACTTCAAAAATCAGCAATGCTGGGTGGCATAAGCCTGTAATCCCAGCACTTGGGAGGCTGAGGCAGGAGGGTGGCTGCAAGTTCAAAATGAGCCTGAACTACACAGTGAAAGCCTCTCATTAAACAACAAAAAATAAACCACCAAAACATCAGCAGGAATTTGGGTGGAGAAGACTGTTCACCTACACATTTAGCAGTTACAGGCCACTTTCTCATCATTGCAATATGAATCTTTTCTTCCGTCATGAGTTTTATCAGTCAAAAGCAAGATCTTGGAGGGAGACCCAGGCTCAGGTAAATGATGCCAAAATGTGCACAGCTCTTCAGAGTGAGAAACTTAAATCCTGTAAATCGCAAAGCCTGTTCAAGCAACTTCATGCCCTTATAATATTCGCTTGTAAACAGTGAGTGAAGCATGTATCTATGAATATCACTGCTTTTATAATTTTTTCCACCTATGCTATTTTGAAGACTTGCGAATTCTTCACTACGAGTTTTCTTAGTGTAGCTTTCCCGGACGGAGCCTGTTTGCCATGCCAGCTCCAGCACACTTAACGCTGTCGTCAAGGTCTCGCCTCTTAGCCAGGCGTGGTGGTGCACGTCTGTAATCCCAGTGGCACCCAGGAGGCTGAGGCAGGAGGATCACTGGGAGTTGAAGGCCATTTTGCACTACATAGTGAGACCCTGTCTCAAACCAACACTAAACAAAACAAAAAAAGATCTGACCTCTCTCCTGTTCCACTGGGCCCAGAACAGCAGCAGGTCCTCCATCCTGCCTCTGTGTCAGGGCCTCAGTGACCGGCACAGGGTGGGCAGAGAGGCCACGTATCCTGGCCTCGTAGCTTCATCTCCCAGGACGTTGGGTGGCCACCCTAAGACAGTGACTCCCTAGCAGGCCAACAGGTGGTCACATGCCCATATTCGTATCCTTCTGCAGGATTTAATAAAATCACAAGACCTGAGCGACTTGGAGAACAAGGTGGCAGCTTTGAAGAGCGAGTTCGAGAAGACCCTGAGCGACAGGGCAGAGAACCAGAAGTCCCTGGAGGAGACACTCGTGACGGCCAAGCACGACCTCCTCAGGGTGCAGGGCCAGCTGGGCCTGGCGGAGAAGGTCAGGGCTGTGTGCGCATCCTGTCCACTGGGTACAGGGAGGCGCTCAGGCGCCCAGGTGCCCGCGGGCCAGTGCCCGGGTCGGAGTCAGGTTCTCAGGGCACTGACGGCCCAAGTCCCAGGAGCTGTCCCCTGGAGGCTGCTGTCCCCTGCACCCGGGAAGAGGGCTGGGTGACTTAAGATTTCTGTGTGCACGAGGTAGGAGGAGAGCTCCACCGTTCCTATAGGGCTGAGACATTAGAGCATCTGGGGGCTGCAGTTTAAAACGCTTCTCCTGACCCAGCCTGGGGACTTGGAAGAAGGCTCTGCTCCTTTGATTGAAAGTCAGTTTAATAGTCAAATAGATGTCCCAAATCTAGGGCTTACTTGATTGAGTTATTTGTTAGTATTGTGCTTGGGGAAATGTCACTGGTCTATTGGCTTCTCGCTGGAAATAACGCTTTTAAATCTGGGTAGCCCTAATTTTGCGAATGTCTTGTGAGGAAGTTAGAAAATACTATAAGCAAACAGTCAATAAATTTCACACCAACAGTATGTGTCCACGTCACACCTGTTGTGAGGTCCTTAGCTGTGGGCTGACTTTTCCTCCAAGCAGGAGCTGGAGAAGAAGTTCCAGCAGACCGCAGCATACCGGAACCTGAAAGAGATGCTCACCAAGAAGAATGACCAGATCAAAGAGCTGCGGAGAAAGCTGGCCAAGTATGCCCGCATCCAGCCCAGGCTTTCTGTCCCCATGGGGCGGTGTCTGTCCTCCCAAGGGCAGGCTGTGGCTGCGAGTGGCCGCTGGTCATTTCACCCAGGGCCTCCATCTGAGGACGCCCACTCCTGGCCCAGCCCCAGGGCCCCCCAGGGCAGTGTGGGTGCCCCGATAGAGTGGACCCTCTCAGCCAGCTCCAGCCAGTGGTGGGCTGGGCTGCCCTGGGCCTTTCCCACGTCTCCCCCGGACGCTGGGGCCCCCCAGTCTGGGTGCGGTTGGCCAGTGGAGGCTGTTGCTGGAGACGCACTGGGGATCTTTGCATGGTCAGAGTTTAGGGGAGGACACTCAGGACGTGAAGGTCCGTGGATTGGACGGTCAGGTTTGTCCTGGGTGTAGGGACATTGTTACTGCTGTACCCATTCGGTTGTGCTTATTGTCCATGGGGTCTGAGGGTGGAGGTGATCACACTGTGCAATGACAGTCCCTGCCAGCCAAACTGGCTGTCATGCGAGGCCCCCCTGGTCACTGCGAGGGTCCCGAGCATGTCTGAGCTCTGCAGGGGCAGGGCTGGGGAGGGAACCATGTGGGGTTACCAGTCATTCACTCACTTGATAATGACAGTGACAACCACAAGCACACCAGGTCATGACACCTCCCATCTCTCCCCAGATACGAACCCGAGGATTGAAGACAGGAGACTGCGTGTGGACGCCATGCCATCTCTGGAGCAGCATGTCATGTTTTCCTCCTCATTTTTCTGATGTCCAGACTTGGCTTCCACTGTTTAGAACTCGAGTTCCTATTCTCAGTTGTTTAATTGAGAAAAAGTAATGATCCAGCCGGCTGTCACCAACGCGTCCCTGCCCCGTCCCGCCCCGGGATGGTGAGGACTTTATAGTACACAGGGTGTAGAGAGAGAGGCTCCTACCCATCTGCTTTAGGGTAAAGAAGGCGTCTTTTAGTAAATGTTAGGTTACTAATGTCTATACTTGTCTGTTCCCCAGAAGTAAAAACAAATACTAGACGTCTAAAGACGGTTACTACAAATCTTATTTTTAATACTGAAGTCTGTACCCTGTTTAACCATTAAAAAATGTGTGAGTTGATTGAAAATGTGAATACTTCTATCCCACACAGTCTTTTTATCAGTTAAAAAGAAAATGAACAGCAGGGACATGAGAATTGGGCCCCTCCTCTGTCTCTGTCTCTGTCCCGTCCCCGTCACTGCCCGTGTCCGCCAGGAGCCGCTAGTGAGCTGAGCCACTAACATCCTGGCAGCCAGAGGGCCCAGATCCACTTCTGCTTCTCCCGTTGCGTTGCGGGGTGTCTGGACCCAGAGTCGGCGAGGTCTTTGGACTTGTCTCCAGAACACTCACTTAGGTCCCTGTTAAGAACTCTGCGTAGGCGGAGACCCACCACCGTCAGCCCCAGGCCTTCGACGGGACGGCTCGCGGTTGACCCCTGCGCACCTGGGCGACCTCCCCCCTGGTCCTGCTGTCTCGGCGGTGGTTGATGGCATGGTTAGAAATCGTGCTCACCGGGTGAGGTAACAGCTTGAAGGCGACGCCAGAGCACCTCGGTGCCCCAGAGCGAAGCACACTGCACACCTCAGTTTCCTGATGCGCCGCGCTTCCAAAAGAACAGGTGGGGTCGCGCCCCTCGGCATGGAGTTCACTGAGCAAACTTAAATCTCATTGTTCCTCAAGCTTTTCCTACAGGGGCTGAGTGCATTCCTTCTCCTCGTGAGCTGTGTATTAAATCATTGAAGCAACAGTGATGAGAGAAGGGAGGAGGCGGCGTTAGGAAAACGAAGCAAAGGGGACGATCCACAGAGAAGCCCCTTAACTCCTCACTGTTCCTTGTCTCCGGCAGGAACAGCTCGCCAGTCCTGGGTCCCTGAGCGTGTTGCAGGCTCTGGCCTCGTTCTGGTCTTGAGGTTGACACAGTGCCCTGGCCAGGCCGCTCCGTCCCGTGGACCCAGATGCCCAGGTGATTCTAGCTCGAGGCTCAGCGAATTTTGAAAGGTGCCTGTGCGTCCCTAGGCACGGGCGGGCGCGGGGAAGGTGGGGTGGAAAAAAGACCCGTATTCCCGGAGAAAATTTCAACTGGGGTTTGGTCACAACGCTGAAATACTCTGTGTGGTGCCTTCCACTTGTCCAATAGCAACTTCAGAGTATCTCTGGAAACGCCAAGCCCGGAAGGGACGCATCTGGGCACAAAGCGACACTTGTGTGCTGCTGGTTTCGTCATTGTTCTTTATCTCAGCTCCCTCAGCAAAAAACACTTTTAAATTGGAATTTCTTTCCTTCAGTAGTTTCCCCGGCCTTAGGGTTCACTTCACATCATGGAAGGGGCCCCTTCGTGTGGATCCAGGGGGTCACTGGGATGGGCAGGGATGCCCTGAGCTATCGGTCACCCCGCCCCCCAGCTGCTTTCACTTAAAGAGCGGAGGCTCCTGCTGGGCATGTCCCTGCTCAGACTTGGGTGACAGACACAGAATAGAAAGCCTCCTTGTGTGGTGTTTGGACGCTCAAGTGTTTATTTTTCTACTACATTTTAAGACAGGTGTTTAAAGGATCATCTGCTTGTGTTTTACAAAGCTCGTTATAATTGTTCTACACAAATATTTCTCTTTACTAAAGCCCTGGCACGCTTATCTCCATCCTCAAAACTGAAAAGGACTTCGGTGTTTACCTGTCAGTGCTGCTTTAGATATACACATCGGGCTGCCGGGACCTGGCACGATCCCCGCTCACCTGTGGATTCCCGTGTCCCAGAGTTGTGCCATTAGAAATCCAAGATGCGGTGTGACTGGTGCGAGCCTTTCAGAGGGAGGAGCTGGCCCCACTCCTGTTCATGTTTGGGTGATAGAATTCAATGACTACTTAAAACAATTTGTAGCACCACTTAGAAGAAAATATTACAGAATTTCCTGAGGGAAAGGGTACATCCAACCTTGGCCTTGCAGAAGGAAGCCAAGTGGAGGGTCCCTGGCACCCTGCACCCCAGGTCACCAGCTCCCTGGCAAGGGCTGCCCTCCTGGCTGCCACCTCATTTAGAATGAATGAATGAGAATGAATGAATGAATGAATGAGTGTCTAAGAGCCGGCAGGCTCTCCAGGGCATGAAGTACGGTTTCCTCTCCTTTGGACTGAAACACATCACCTAATTCTTACAGGTTGATGACCCCCTGCTGTTAGACCAAGTGAAATCAGGCTATGAACATGCTTCACAAGTTTTAAAAGTAGCAAGAGACCAACTGTCAGGTTAAAAGCGTAGGAGATGCATTTTCATGAGCAATCACCTGGAATAGAAACCTAACTTCCGGAAACCACGGCACGCCAAGTTCTAGAAGCCACACCTCGAAAGCAAAAGCAGGCTCGTCTCATCTATTCTTTGTTGTGTATGGGGTGCTGAGGAGGAACCCAGGCCCTTTCACCTGCCAGGCAAGCACCCCACCACCAACCTACATCCCTGACCCCTCGTCTTTTAAAAGCAGGAGAGACTAGGTGTGCTGGCACGTGCCTGTAATCCCGGCACTGTGGGAGGCTCAGGCAGCAGGGTCACAAGTTCAAGTCCTCCCCGAGCAACTTGGTGAGCCCCTGTCTCAAAAATAAATAAATGAATAAATAAGAAAGTGGGCTGGGATGTAGCTCAGTATGAAGGCCCTGGGTTCAAATTGGAAAGAAAAAAAAGAAAAGATGCTATAAACCAGAATTCCAGCTAAGGCAGATGGCCTGACAAAACCTCATGGAACCTCCCTGATAGAAGTTTTTCCAAAGTGCGGGCCCTAAGTGTTTGTGCCCAGGCAGTTTCCTGGGGAATCAGTCCAGGGCATCCTCCTCCGAGCCTGGGCCCTCTTTCTGCTTCCCAGTCCATACCTGGGGAGAGTTTTGGTGACAGCTCCAGCTGCATGACTCAGTTTATCCCTGCCTGCTTGCCAGAGCTGTGGGGCTCTGTCGGCACTGACCGGCACCCATGTGCGAATGCAGGGCCCCTTCTGGCCCCAGGTCCTCAGATGGCTTTGGGTCTGAGTCCTTGGTGTGGGAATCGACCCAGGCAGCAGCACGCAGGCAGGAAAAGAGGGTAGAGAGTGTGGGGTGTGGAGGCTTGGGGTGTCCTCCAGCCCCCAGTTCATGGAGTGAAGGGCCCCTGGACGGTGACCCCAGCACCAAGTGTGTCTGGGCTGATCATGCTCTTGTGGCTGGGAAAGGGACCCGGATGAGGACACAGAACCTTTTTGGGGCAATGATGTGGGGCCTTGAGCACACAGAGACAAAGACAGTGGATCCTAACCTGTTCCCAGGGGTGGGTGATAGAATCCGACGGTGTTTGGACAGGGTCTCGCTGTGTAATTCAGGCCAGCCTTGAGCTCACTATGTAGCCCAGGCTGGCCTCAGACTCATAGCAATTCTCCTGCCTCAGCCTCTCCAGCACTGACACTATAGGTGTACGCCTCCATGCCCAGCTTCTGGCACAAGCCCTGCTCGGCATTGCAGGCTGCAGCCTCATGTGACTGAGCCACAAATGCTCTAAACAGTTTATAGAACAGCCCTATACGCTGACCCAAAGGCTCAGACGCAGGGCACACGCTCGCTTCAGCATTCACAAACTTGAACCTCGGCTTCCCGCCCAAGCCTGCTGCCCTTGATAATGAGGAAGTGGGAATGACTGCAGAGCAGCCCTGGGTTTGCTCTGCCTTGCCCCACCATCCAGCTTTGCTGGTCCCCATGTTCTATCCCCGAGGCTGGAAGACTGCTCCTCTTCGGGCTCTCAGCTGTGTCTTCGGGGCCCTATGAGGCCCAGGGTCCCGGTTCCAGGTCACAAGAGGCCGAGTCCTTTCCTTCCTTCTCCCGCCCCGCCGCTCAGTCTGGGATTTCCAGTCTGATGCTGGTGGCAGAGGATGTCCAGGCCTTGAATCTGGGGGCCCCTAAATAATTTAACGATCAGGGCGATGTCTGCAATGCTCTGCATCTGATTCAGAAAGTTCTTTTCTATTCCTAGTTCACTAAAAGCTTTCATGAATTTTTTAAATGGCTCCGTGCCCGCCTGTAGCCCCAGCTACGTGGGAGGCCAGGACAAGAGGACCAGTGAAGGCCAGGAGTTTTGGGCCCCCATGGGCAACACAGCGAGACCCGATCTTCCTTGGGTAGAACTTCTCGAATGCCTTTTCCAGGTCTACTGAGATGGAGGAGTCTTCCTCCTCCTGCTAACATTGTGGGCGATGCTGGCAGTTGGACCCAGGACAAAGGGCGGGGTTTCCAGTGACGGTCTGAAGATCTCAGGACAGGGCCCGGCAAAGCCGGGCCCTCTGGGGCTGCTCTGTGGCAGAGGACCTGTGGCCTGGCTCAGCTCCTGCGGAGCTGTGGTTCCCAGGGCACACGGGGAGGAGGCCCCAAGGCTGTCTAGGCCTGCTCTGTCTCCTGCTATCTGTGTTCAGGGCGGCCTCCTGGGCCTAAGGGCAGCTCGCAGAACCTTCACCATTGGACTCCCCGCCTTGGCCTGGCCTTGGCCTCAGCTGCTGCTGTGTGCTTATTAATCACCACTCACCCCACAGGGCTGCTGGTGGCAGCAGGCTGTGACAGGTTCATGAGGGGCCACCCCACCCAAGTTCACACCTGCCCAGGGCTGCACCCGCACCTCCAGCCTGCAGGAGCGTGACAGCACCTGGGAATTTAACCAGTCCAATGCCTCTGAGAGCCACCAGGGCCAGGCTGCTGGCCTGTACCTGGGGTCCATGCCTGGAGGCACTGTCACCCAGGGCTGCCTGGGCCCTGACCTAGGGTGGTAATGAGGCCCTCTCTCTTATGTCTCCCTGACTCCTGCCAGATCTTGTGTTATCGAACACTTTCCCATCATTTCCTTCCTTGTGTTACATATCTGAAAGCCTTCCAGTGTTTCTGAGCTTATAAACGATTAACCTTTTATTTTCTTCTTTTTTCTCTTTACTTTTTTTTTTTTTTGTGCAACAGGATCTATTATGTAGTTCAGGCTGGCCTTGAACTCGCTATGTAGCCTGGGCTGGCCTCAAACTAGCAGGGATCCTCCTGCCTCTTCCTGAGTGCTGGGATAACAGGTGTGTGCCACCACATCCAGCTAAGCTTTTTAAAAAGTTTGATCCCTGATCATATTCAGTGGAAACTTTAAATACTTTAATGAGTGACTACTCCTCCTGCATAGTGAGCCCGTTTTAAAGGAAAGGCCGGGTAGACAGGGAGGAGTCAGTGGGGGGTGGGGGAAGTGTGCAGCCACCAGGGTCGCCTGGGATGAGGCGTCCCTGGTGACCCCCAGGCTCCCTGTGGCAGGGAGCAGTGGGCGTTCGTGAAGCCCTTAGCAGCATCTGCTTGCCGGTGGGTGCCTCCTTGCCGAGCTCCCCGCACCAGCTGCCATCTGCTGTCGGCCGCTCTGGTTTTTTATCTCCTGCTCCTCTTCTGGGACGTTCTTGCCTCACACTTTTGGACCCTAATAAAATACACCTGGCCCCAGCCGGGGACTTGTGTCAGGTGATTACTGTGCTGCTCTAGGTACCTGAGCTGCACTATCCCCTTTCTGAGGTCCGGTTCACACAGGAATGCGTGCACCCACTCAGCGGGTGTCGGGCACACGCAGCGACCGTGTGACCACCACAGTTAAGACAAGAGGTTCCTGGCGGCCCAGGGCACCCGTTTTTCTCTCCAGAGAGCTTTCACTCTGCCATTTCTGGATTCACCAGACCGAACCTGCAGCAAATCTGTAAGTCTGGCCTCTCCCAACCAGCAACAGGGTTTGAGATTCTCCCACGCCCGTCTCCAGGAGACTCCTAATGTGTGTGGACACACGACCTGCTCACCTGCACAGCCGCACTGCAGACTGCTTCTACCGACACTCACGAAATCACGGATTCACAGTAAAATCAGCTCTGGCTTAAGCTCTGTGCTGGTGCTGTCAGGCACAGACCCTAAGTCATGGGCTAAAGTGTTTGAAACACACCACAAGCAGAATGTGCGCCCCCCTGAGGTTTATAGGGAGAAAAGTAGGAAATAAAAAGTAGTAACAATAAACCGTGTAATATGTGTATGTTTCCTGGGGCTGCTACAACAAGTTACTGTCGCTGGTGGCTTAAGATAACAGAAATTTATTCTCTGCCAGTTATGGGGGTTAGGAGTGGGAAGTCAAGGGTGGGTGCCCTCTGCAGGATCTAAGGGACATGGGCTCTGTCTTGGTTACTTTGCTCTCATTGTTGAGACAAAATACCTGGCGCCCAACATGAAGGAAGGAAAGAAAGGTTTATTTAGCTCACGGTTTGTGGAGGTTTCAGTCCATACTCAGCTGGCTCCAAGGCAGGGTGGTGTGGCACAGGGGCAGCTGTTCATGGCAGCTGCAAACAGCAAGAGTGAACAGGGCAAAAGAGGAAAACACGCCTACTTCCCTCCCTTATATTGTATGTCAGCTTCTCCCCTGGGCAGGTATAGCACTCACACCACTAATCCCAGTGCTAGACCACAAACCAATCACAAATGCTCGATTCAGCCACCTCCATGACTACATGAGGATTGGGGGGGCATCTGAACACAAACCATAACAGGCTCCACACCTGACTCATGGCTCCTAGTGGCTGCTGGTGATCCTGCCACTGTGTGGCTCATAGACACATCCAGTATCTGTCTCCAGTTTCCCATCACCGCCTCTTCTCCTTGTCGTTGGATTTTGTGCCCTCTCTAATCCAGGATGATCTCAGCTTTAATATACTTCTATTGCACAGACCGAGGAAGGTTGCCGGCATAAATAGAGATGTGGAGAAGGAGAAGCTGTTGCGTTAGTGCGTTAATGTGTTGAGGCGTTGTGGGTTCCCCTATGTGTTGCTGTTTGAGCCGTTGGTTCTCCTGGAGAAGCTCTGGTCCTCACATCGAGCATTGCTTCCTGGCTCCAGAGGGGAAGACGTGCTGCTTGGTCTCCAGGATGAACTCGTCATGCTGGCTTCCTGGCATGTACTCGACTGCGCTTATCGTTGGAGAAGCTCGCGGCCTCTGTGTCACTGAGGGTGGCTGTGGCACTTTTCAGGACAGCCCTGGTCTTTGTTGTGAGTGTGACTTCTCGGCTCCAGTGTAGAACCCTCAACCTACCCGCACAGCTCCTTCCCCGCTGGCATAGACTTGCCAGCTTCCACCGCTGACCTTTGGGCCTTTTCAGCACAGATACATAAGAGACTGGCGTGAGTCCTCCTTGTGGGCTCTAGACCTCCAGTTGGACTCATTGTCTAGAGCACTGGGTCTTCATTTGGACTCATGTGGGACATTGCTATGGGATTCAGGCCCTTGGCTAAATATTCTATGTCCTTAGTGATGTGGACAGATTTCCTGCATTTTCTTGTGTAACTCTGTGTGACCATCTTAAAATAATATCATAAACTCCATGTCCCGATTCTAATTGTTCTCTGCACAGCCCCTGACTACAACAGACCTGAAACAGGACAGTTCTGCTGGGAGCAAGTGGTGAACAGCAGGGAGCCGGAGGTGAGGGCAGGTAAGCTGAGGCACACACCTCAGTGCACAGTGTGAAGTACGCCCCCAAATTCCAACTGCTTGGCACTGGCTGAGGACACCGCCCATCACTTGCACCCGTGGGTCCTCCCTGGTCCTGCCTCCAGCAGCAGCAGCTGTTCCCAATGCCCAGCACCTGCGGTGTGGACAGCTGTCATTATCTGTGTGTGGAGCCGTGCAGTTGTGCCTCCCCACGCCTCCTGCTTCTGGCTGCACAGGGCTGTGGCAGGGGCTCCCACCCCTGCACTGATGGCCACCTGCGCATTCCAGTTCGGAGTGGGGTGGGGGTGGGGGGCGTTGCTGTGAACATCTGGACCACAGACCCCACACTGGGCACTGTCCAGCCCGGAAGGGTCTGCAGAGAGTGTCCTTCATGGAGCAGGCAGGGGGCGCCGGAGGAAGGGGGACTGCTGGGCTTGCAGCCCTGGGCCCGGGACACAGAGGACCAGCTCGACCTCTGACTTGGCCACATGGGGTCATGGGTCCCTCACGGTTCTCTGACTGGGGAGGAGCAGGCCTGGGTGAGGGGACAACAGGAAGTCATAGGAAGGGGAGACTCCAGGGCATAAAGGTACAGACACCTCCGAGGAGTTCTGCCATGAAACCGGAAAAAGAAAAGACAGAGCGGGAGCTAGAGGGGAACCCTGTGAGGGAGGGGCTCTTGTCTCACTGGAAGGGGAGCAGCCATCTGTCTGTCTAGCTCATCCTCTACCGCTGCAGCCCCAGGGCAGGCAGAATGGGCCCACAAGCTGGGGGAGAGCTCTGGTCAGGTTTGGAAAACAAGAAACCCACATCCAAGCCGGGCGTGGTGGCTCACGCCTGTAACCCTAGCACTTGGGAGGCTGAGGCAGGAGGATCGTTACAAGTTCGAGACCAGCCTGGGCTACAAAGTGAGCTCAAGGCCAGCCGGAACTGTATAGCAAGACCCTGTCTCAAAAAGACAAAAAAAAAAAAAAAAAAAGAAAAGAAAAAGAAAAAGAAACCCACATGCAATTCAGTGAAGGACAGAGGTGTGAAATGCTGGGATGAGAGGTGACATTTCACACAGAGCTATCACCAAGGCTTCAGGGAGAAGGAGATCCAAAAGCAGGGACCCAAAGGCAGAGGCTCTTAGAAGAGGATACCACAGTGCAAAGGCCCTGGGGCAGGACCGAGCCGGAGAACTAACAAAGCAGAGATTGTGCTGGGCCTGGGACAGGAAAGAATGTCTTAGAACAAGGGGAGGGAGGGTCACCCAGATCCTTCAGGGCCACTGCAAGGGTTTTGTCTCCTGTAAGAAGTGGAGGATGGGGCAAGGGTCTGGAGCAGAAGGGCAACCACTTTGATTTACATCTGATCAAACTCTGGCGCCTGTCCCCGTCAGCCTATCCCAAGGAGCTGTGAAAATCCTGAGTCCCAACAGCAATTCACAGACAGAGCCTCAGGGTGGTTTCCACTGAAAACTCCCAAACTCCTGCAATTCACAAGCTGGGATGTCTCTGTCAATGGAAATGTGTACGTTGGGGCGACACACAACCCCGCGAGTCCCACACACAGATGTCAGGCAGAGAAGTGGCAAGCAAAAGGGACGAGGCAGCTGCTTCACTCGTGCAGATTTCAAACCAGGCAAAACCAAGCAACATTTTTTTTCAAGGTACATGGAAAGGTAGAATCACACAGAAGAGCTAATAAATTATTAAAGTCACTATAAAAGTTGAGACCATGTCTTTGTTTACTGTTGTTTTTTGCTGGTTGGTTGAGACAGGGTCTCACTGTGTAGTTCAGTCAAGTCTTGAACACACTGAACTCACAATTGTAGCCCAGGCTGGTCTCAAACTCACAGTGATCCTCCTGCCTCAGCTTCCTCAGGGCAGGAATTACAGACATGTGTCACCTCAACTGGCTTAAAAATTGAGACTGGGGAATCTCGGGGTGAGGGGGCTGAAGACCGAGAAAGAGTGAGCTCTTGAGCGCTGGAAAGCTTTTGTTTAATTACATGAGTGGCCCTGAGCTATTCACACACAGCCCTGGGAAGCTGACGGGGCTCCGCACCCCCAGGACCGGAGGCTGACTCCAGGGTCTTCACAGAAGTACGCCCCAGCCCTTTTTCACCTGGAAGAACTCCTCAGTTGCTGCCTTGCCCAGGCTGGGCTCCACTTTGCAGACCCTGCCTCAGCCCCAGAGTGCCGGGATGACAGGTGTGCTCCACACACCCGGCTGGGGGTATTTGGGGTTTTTATTTTAATCTGCTTAAACTCCAGCCTGCATTTCTCACAGCTCCCTGTGCTGCCTGTGGCCTTTCCAAGGGTGAAGAGGTGACAGAAACCAAACACCCTCAGAGCTCAGGCCAGTGGACAAAGCCCTCCCCTGGCATGAAGCTGAGAACAAGTATGGAACAGCTCAGCAGGGCCTGGCGGGCTCTGGGGGTCACCGTGGGGGGACAGGGCCCCGCGCACACGCTGAGCCTGGGAAATACTTTCACAGCACGCCGACTGTTCCTCCTGCGGATTAGCCCTCGGATTCTTGTTCCCAGCACAAATACGCAAGGTGGAGGAATGAGTTCAGCCAAGACCAACCGGAAGCGGGCGGACTCCCAGCTGTGCCCAGGCCCTGTTCCCACAGAGCCTGTCCGGGAGAGGTGAGGCCACCCGCCAGGGGAAGCAGTCTCGGGGTCTCGCCCTGAGCTCCTTTCTGCACCTGTGGGCACCATTCCCTCGGCCTCCTGGACGACGTCCACTCTGGGCTGCTGTAAGCACAGGCTGTGGTTCACGGGGAGCCCACACGGCAACCGCCCCTCTCCTCCTTCGGAGGGCACTTACACAAGGGGTGCACAGGCTTCGTGTCCTGTCCTCCTTGCTGAGCCTTCTCCTGGCGGCCCTGAGCATCACCAATGTGCACTGGGAAGCCACAGGTTCCAACACTGCCGGTGCACTTTCCGTTTCTTTCACTTTCTGTCCCTCAAGCCCTTACACCCTCGGGGTGGGTAACGCTCATGTTTTGGTACTTCACCCGTGCCTGTAGGCCAAGGCTCCCTCCTCTTCCTCTGGAATTCCAGGTCAGCTCTAGCACACGTCTCGGCCTACGCATCTTATTTGTACATCATTCCTGGTTTCGTATTTTCTGTGCAATGTACCAGGTAACTTTTTCTGACATAAACTCGGAGCTCCTCGGATGGGTCTAGCTCACTCCACCCTTCTAAACAATTCCATTATTTTACGTTTCCATTACTGCTGTTTCATTTCTAGATGTTCTGTCTCATCCTTATTCGGATCATCAGTCCCACTGGTCTCCGCTGCTGTTCTTTTATTTTTTGCCTTAGGCATCAGGGATGAGAGAGGCGCACTTGGAGCTTCCTGTTCTTCCAGTGGGGTCAGTGCAGCAGATTCAACTTCACTGCAATGCCTTTCAAAGCACGCAGCCTGCGGCCCCCAGCCTCCAGCCCCATGTCTCTATCCAGAAGGACCAGCCCTGCTGTGACAGGGACTCAACCCTCTGCCAAGTCGAATCCACAGTGTATAATCCACATCCCACAGATGCTCCCCAGAGAGGCTGGGCTCCCTGTGGGCACAGGAGCGGGTGAGGTCCAGCACCCGATCACACTGCAGGACCCACAAGCCAGGACCTGTACTTTGACAAGGCTCAGGGATTTGAGAACACAGGAGCTCCACAGCCGTGACACCCTAAGGGGCCAGAGAGCAGCAGGTCTCAAGGAAAGTTACGGCGATGCCTGGCCCCCCACACACACACACACTCACCACCAGGGCACACTCTCTGCCCCTCCGGGACCTCAGGAGGCCTCACCCCAGCTGCTGGGACACACACTCCTGTCCTGCGCCCCTGTGCTCCCAGTAGAAGGAGTGTGGCAGCGGGATGGGGGGCCGGCCGTGTCCCGGGTCCTACCCTGAGCCCCAGCACACAGAATGCAGGCACCAGAGCCACAGGCGTGTTTGGAAACTCTGCTGTGAACAGCTCATGTGAACTTGGGCCCACTCAACAGTGTCCCTGGCCTACGGGGAAAGGAAGGCTCCAGCTTGCTCCCTGCCACAGCCCAGGACGCAGCCAGGCAGGGTCCTGGCAATGAAGCCACCTGCGGACTCAGGGCTGGGGTGGAGAAGCGGGAGCAGCCTCTTCCGGCTGGGAATGGGGCCCTGGGGTCCAAGGAGGGGACGCATTTCACTGGGGTGGGGAGCATGGAGAGGAGGAGGTGAGGCCTTGGCCTGCCTGCCAGGGAAAACAAACAGCATTTTCCTGAAGGAGAGGGCAGGCTCGGGGGCTCACTGGGCAGGGGTCAAGTTCTTCAGGGTCCCATTAAGAAACAATCCTCAAGGCCTTATGACAGCTAAGGAGTTTGGAATCAGCTTGAGGGGAGGGGAGCTGCCGGGGCACTTGCCTGTCCTCCAAGCACTCTAGGAGGGGAAGCTGGGGAACTGTCAGTTTGACCCCAGACTGGGCAATTTAGCAACTTACTGAGACTCTGCCTCAAAGCAACATATACAAAAGGGAAGGGATATAGCTCAGTGTGAAGGCCCTGGGTTCAACCCCAAGTACTGCCCCCTAAAAAGAGTTATTTAAAGTAGTGATTGCATATATATATATTTTTAAACAGAGGTAACAAATACTCAGAAGAGTATTATTCAGAGGGAATCAGCACCGCGTCCTAATCAATTACCGGCACCTACACTTTCAAGGCTGCCTGTGTCTCCTGCACCTGCATGGCCGGCATCTGACATACGGTTTTACTAAGCATCCCCACACGTGGCCGCATCCCATAGGCAGCCTGGAACCGGCCGTAGCCAGGGCGGCTTCAGTCACAGCCTCTGGCAGCATACGACTCCGCACAGGTGGCTGACACTTGCTGGCCACTGTGTTCCTTCTGCTGTCCAGTCGGCAGCTCCTTTTCCTTGTCAGTGCCGTGTGCAGAAGACCAGGGTCCAAGGACCAGGCAGGACATTTTCTTCCACAGCCAGAGAGGAGTCCACAGTGAGCCCAGGGTCGCGGGCTACAGGATTCACGTAGGGCACCAGAGGCAGGAGCTGTGAGACCCCAGAGGTCCACAGCACTTCTCTTTTCCAGGAGCCTGAGGTGCCCGGCTGAGCAGAGCTGACAGAGACCTGTAGGGCATTCTGCCCAGCCCCGAGGCCCAGTGGTGCAGGTAGCCTTACTTCACTGCGGCCATCACGTGGCAGGGGACCTTCCTTGGTCCTGTGCTGGGTGGTCAGGTGAGTCTTCGTGCTGCCACCCACACCAACACACACACACACACACACACACACACACACACGGGTACAGGCTCCCAGGGACCGTGGCTGATTGGTACCCTGGGGTAGGGATCGGAAAGGCACCTCACTGACACCACGCCACAAATTTAAAGAGCCGCACCTAGCAGGTGACGGGCAGCTGCGCTGGGCGTTTCTCCGAATGTTGCTCAGCGTCACTGCACAGCCAGGAAGCCTCACGGAGGACTCACTTACCAGAACAAGAGCTTACAACAGGACATGAGAAGCAGCAACACCTTCTATGACACAATAGCTGTTTTTTGGGCGGTACTGAGAATTGAACCCAGGGCCTCCATACTGAGGGGCATCTGCAGCCCTTTTTATGTTCTTATTTTGAGACAGTGACTTGCTAAATTGCCCTACCTGAATATGACCTTGTGATCCTCCTGCCTCAGCCTCCCAGAAAGCTGGGATTGCAGTTGAAAGTGACTCACTAGCAGTTGAAAGGCCTTCCTACCAAATCAGAACTCAGCGACCCAGCACAGGGTAGTAGCGGGACTCCGATCACAGTGGAGGTCAGCGTCCTTCTCTGGGGCAGCAATGGCTCTGCCTGAGGGTCGCTACCATTTACTTTGCCAAGGATTTAAGCCCTGGAGACCTTGGGAGCCTTGGGGTTGATGAGAACTTTTAAACATGGCATAAGAAAACAAATTCCAGGGCTGGGGATTTAGCTCAGTAGTTTAAGCGCCTGCCTGGCAAGCACAAGGTCGTGAGTTCGATCCCTGGTAAGGGGGCTGGGGGGACAAATTCCAAAGGAGAACCCTAAAGGACACATTTGACAAACTGGACTTCGCTAAAGTTGTGAATCTGTCTTTATCAGAAGACTAAAACAGCAACCTGGGGATGCAGATGAATTTGTCATATGCCACACAGACAGGGGCCACACCAGGGAGAGCCACCAGTCAGCAAGAAGAGACAGAGCACCAGCAAAGCCTGCCAGGGACTGCAAGAGCAAAGCTTGCACCTGGTCTGGTCCAGGGTATCAAGGTCATCCTAATCATCACACACGGGGGGAGGGGGTACCTGGAAGGGTGTTGGCGCCCGTGACGCATGTGGGCTTGGGCTGGCGCCGAAAGCAATGGGCAGGTGGACTGGTCCTGCCACCTCGGGCTGGTGGCAGTTGGGCAACATCCGTGAAGGGAACGGGCACCTCCCACAGCCCACTCAGGAGTTGTGGGAAGCCAGCAGCTCCCTGCGGTCCCACCAGCTCTGCAGGCGAGGCCCAGCCCGCACTCCAGTTCCGGTCCTCCCGATGCCCAGCTGTGGGCTCTGCTCTGCTCCTTCACTTCTGGGGCAGAGTCTGCACCTGCTGGCCAGGACCCCAGAGACAGAGCAGGGCCATTTCCGGCTGGCTCCAGGAAAAAGTCCCGCCCCTGGCCCTGCCTCTTCTTTTCTACTGTGTTTATTTACCAAGCATTTTCCTATCTGCTCCCAGGCGCCCAGCTCTTCAAAACCTGGGATTCCCATTCCCTGTTCCCCGGATGGCCAAGTCAGATTCCTTGGTCCTGCCTGCTGGGCATCCGTCCACAGGGACAACAGCCCCTTTATAAGCTCTTGGTGGAGGGGGGAGGTGACAGTCTCAGTCCATTTCCAACTGAGCCCCCTGCAGGAGGCAGTGATGGAAACCAAACAGGCCCAAGGAGGTTGGGTGACCTCCTGCATCACATGGTTAAATTAGCCGAGTCAGGAGCACCAGGCTTCAACCAGGTGAGCCCAAGGGACCAGAGGAATTGGGGCTTCTGGGCCTCACCTGGGCCTAATTAGCCTGGCCCGGCCCAAGCCAGGAGGTGCCCACAGTGGCTCCCCTCCCTGCCTCCAGCCCCACAAGCTGACACCAGAGGCCCTGAGGGGTTTGTTCTTCCTCCTGGGAGAGGGAGGGGGCAGCCCCATGACAAGCTTCCTGAGCTCCCTCAAACATCTGTTACCTGCTGGGGTGGCCCACCCTGTCTACCACTGGGACCTGCCTGTCCTTCTGCCTTAGCTGCTCTTCTCGTGTCTCTCAGTCAGAGACACCAGGCGTGATCAAAATATATGGTGACTGCTGACATTTTTAAAAATGTATTACAAAGCCGGGGGTAGTGGCACACACCTGTAATCTCGGCACTCAGGAGGAGGATCGTTGTAAGTTCTAGACCAGCCCAGGCTGCAAAGTGAGTTCAAGGCCAGCCCAAACTGCACAGCGAGACCCTGTCTCAAAAGGACAAAAAAAAAAAAAAAGGTGTTACAGTGAAAGACATATTGCTCAACACGGCCTCACGGCAAACACACCCGCACTGTGGTCCTTGCCCCTTTCTGAAGCAGCTCTAAGTCTTCTTTCATAGGTGTTTTTACAGCTGTTATCAAAAATACGGTCACTGCTGCCGCTGAGTGCCATGCAAGGGAAGGCAGCTCACGAAAACACCGCGCCGCAGGGTCCTCAGCCACCTATTCATTCCCGGATTTGGCACCGCGTGACTTTGGGCTGCTCCAAGTCAAAATGACCAGGAAATGTCAACCGTTTTAACCAGTTCAGGACATGGAGGCGGCCAGGCCAGCACTGCTAAAGGCACCGAGGACAGAGGGCTCCGGAGCTGCTGCGGAGAGAAGCCACGACGAGGGCTGCGCGTTCCAAGCAGGCGCGGATTCTGGGGGGCTCCTGGACGGCGCCCCCGACTGCAGCAACCTAAACCTCACACCTGCGCCGCACACGGGCAGGAGGGGGCCCCTCGGCCGCTCTGACCTCGCCGCTGCACCCAAGGCCAAGCGCAGCCGAAACCGCGCGGTGCGCTGCTCTCGGTGCTCCCGGGAGGCGGGGTCCCGCTGCGCGGGCGGCTCGGCCCCACCTGCGATCCCGGCGGCTTCCCGGAGGCGGCGGGCCGGGCGGAGCTCCGTCCCCACGCCCGCCTCGCCCTCCCGGCGCGCCCAGGGCCCAGCGTTAAAGGCGGCGGCGGGTTGCGGGCACCGACCGACGGGCTCTGGGCCATGGAGAAGGCGCGGGCGCAGTGGGGGAACCCGCTGCAGTTCGTGTTCGCCTGCATCTCCTACGCCGTGGGCCTGGGCAACGTGTGGCGCTTCCCCTACCTGTGCCAGATGTACGGCGGCGGTGAGTGCGCGCGGGCGCGCGGAGGGGCGGCGGAGGGGCCGAGGGGGGGGCCAGCCGGCCAGCCTTCTCCTTCTTTTTCCTGCTTTCCTTTCTGTTTTCTTTTCTTTTTTTTTT